>NQII01000580.1:182345-439150 GCA_002778355.1 Clitarchus hookeri | reverse complement strand
CTCCTGCCACAACTGAGACTGGCTGGGTCGGCCCCTGCACCTCATGCCTGTATGTACGCGCTGTGCTGCGCAATTGCGGGAACTGGGCAGGATTCGTATAATTTGGTGCCTGTTGTGAGTACTCCGGACGTGTGTTTCTGATTGTGTTTGCTCGTCGAGCTTGAACTATTTTTTAAAATACTAAGCAAGATTGGTCCGAAGCGTGGTGTCCCTCTTCCTGGCTGTTAGCACACCGCAGAGGCAGAGTTACATCTTTGACAATTTCACAATCAGTGTACTTGTGCGGGCCCACACAGTTTATGAACACTGTTTGCATGGTAGAGTGTTTGTCTGTGTGCCCCCACTGACAGCAGTTGCGGCAGTTGGGCACATCTTCTGGTCGCAGCTTGTAAGGATCCACCCGGACGGCGGTCCAATAGAGCCTTGTAACCCTGTGGAAGTCTTCCTTACTTGGGTTGATCGTTACTGACCACGTGCCTGTTGACACATAGTCGGGGTCTTCAGGGGTGTGCTGGCAGGACTTTCTTTTGAAGTTGCGGAGGTTAATGATTTTAAGCCCGCATCTGGTGATGTCCTCTCGGAGAATGTCGTCTTCAACTTCCTCTTGGGGCAAGTTTTTGATAACAAACCTTTGAGGCTTCTCACCAGGGTGGGCGTGTGTGTAGTGGGTTGGGTTAGCGAGCAGGCTCCGGGCCTTCTCGTATTCTCTCCACGTGTTGAATGTCAATTTTAGTTCTCGCCTCCGAGTGAGTGTGTTATGGAAGCTTATTCCCCTGTTGCAGAGCAGCAGGGCCACATGTTTTAATGAGCTGCTGTCTGGTATTATGATAGGCACAAGCCTATATATGTTTGTCTGTTGTGATGGTTGGGTTTATGAGGAGTCGCCTCTCTCTTCGCTTTTCTTAGCGAACTCCTCTGTCAGGATTTCAAACCTGTTTTTGATATATAGCTCATTTCTTTCTGCTATAATCTCTGCTTTCCTTCTGGAAAGGTGATTTCTTTTGGGGGAGATGAACTCCTCCTCGCCGGGCCCGTCGGAGGAGGTGATTACCTCCCTGTGTCAGTGCGAGTGTCCGTGTGCGAGGACGAAATGCTGGATCGCCTGCTCCCGCCCCCAACGGTCGAACCGCTGGTGACGTTAACAAACTCCTCAGTGAGTTCGCCCTCGTCCAACTGGGACTGGTTGGCCCCACCTGTACTCGTTTGTGGGCTGTTGGTGTCCTCCAATCGTCTGTTATCTTGGCTGCAGGTTTGTGTTGGAGCACATTCCGTGTGTGTGTCATCGGCACTTCTCTGCGGGCTATGGTTCACTTTAGTTTATTGTGTTTGTGGGTGGTTTTTCCCCTGCGGTGTTGGTGAGAATGTTATCATCTTTGTCTCTGTGGGCTTACCTGTAGTGTTAGTGTCCATCTTAGGACCACACTTAGTCATGCCTTTAAAAAGACAAACTGACTCGGTGCTGTGTTTGTTACCGAGTCACTGCCGACTCGCAAAGAACCCTAAACTCTGGTGGCTGACCTGCGCTGTAGATGAGAGCACAGATTAGGCCTTCAGGAGGATGTCCTCCCAGTTCCGGAACTCGGTGCCAAGTGATGGCACCTGTCATGGCATTTGCCACCTTATATGGCCAGATTTCATGCCAGATTTGGTAATTCAACATGTCATATTTTCCATAGTAAGTTCCATACTTGCTTTTGTACCTGACCAATCACATTGCACTTTCAGAGCATATGTCTCTCCCCATGGGTACTAAGTTCTTGAAACGAGGTGGTGCAGAAACCAAATGGGATGCCTCGATCATTATTATACATACGTTAGGTTGAAACTCATTAATATGTGTTTACAATACGACAAAGATAAATAATATTGACTATGAGAGCTTTTAATTATTTCTGGGAAACAGAAGTTGTAAAATATTAGCCACAATGAAAATCAATAAGAGTTATTTTTCAAGTAAACATTTATCACAATATTCTTAACATCATATGAGCATGTGCGTTCGTAGTGCAGTGGTTCTGTGTCTATGGCGGTAGTAGGCGTTGCGTTTTCGTCGTAAGTTCAAAACTCCGTAGATGAAAATTAATTGTTTCATTACTTAATGTGACTCAAAACTTTACGTTATTAAATACCTACTCTGGGCAAAATGCTAAAATTAACGCGAGTACTTGAAAAAAAAAAATACTTTCGTGGTTGTGACTTCACAAAGTTCTTCAAATACTGAAAATACATCAGNGACTCAAAACTTTACGTTATTAAATACCTACTCTGGGCAAAATGCTAAAATTAACGCGAGTACTTGAAAAAAAAAAAATACTTTCGTGGTTGTGACTTCACAAAGTTCTTCAAATACTGAAAATACATCAGTAAGCATTAAACNCATCAGTATTCAAATGGCCAACAGTAATAAAGAAATATTATTATATGCTAGTTTTTAATAGGCATACACAAGTTACTAGGTAAAAGCAGTTATCAGAGTGGGTTGCATATGTATTATGAACTATACACTTGTCTGCGCATCCACAGAGTGTGTCTAAAGGTTGTAAGTTAGCTGCTGTCATGTAACAGGAATCTTCCATGCTGGCCTGCACAGCAAGTGGCATACAGACTCGCTTTTTCCCGCGTTTGAGAATGAAAAGCGTGGGAGCGATAAGGGCGACACTGCCACGCACATCAAGTACGCTATCACCACTAAGCGCAAGGCTCTGAAATGGTGTGCAGTGTTCTAGTCGCACTGCATGTACCTCTGGGACTTTCAGCAGTGACATTATTTTTTATTGATGAAATTCTGCAATAAGGTTCAGTGCAAGGCCCATAAGTAGTTTTGTATGCTTTTGATGCATTTATTTTATAATGCTTTGAGAAAGATATTTTTAGCCATTTTGGAGTACTCTGAAATGGTGTTACTAACATGCGTGATATTTTGAAAGTATTCAACAGCCCTCGTGTGTTTTAAAACAATGCAATGCATTTCAAGCACCACGTAGGTGGTAGCCTTAAGGGACAAGTTATATTATATCTGAAATGACTAAAATTTGTTATAATTATTAGTTTAGGCCTAATAAAAAAAATATTGAGTTACCCATGGATAGGGTTATGTTAGAAAGCTATGTTGGAAAATGACGAGGAAAAATGTATGTATGNAAAATATTGAGTTACCCATGGATAGGGTTATGTTAGAAAGCTATGTTGGAAAATGACGAGGAAAAATGTATGTATGATAAATTAACAATTGCCAAGTACCACACTCTACAAAAACCGCTTAAACATAAAAAAAATGTGTCTGTAATCCACTTATACAAAAAAAAAACACATTTAAGCACCTATATTTCTACATTAATCAATAACAATTTTTACAGTTTAAATTAATTTAGGATNAAAATATTGAGTTACCCATGGATAGGGTTATGTTAGAAAGCTATGTTGGAAAATGACGAGGAAAAATGTATGTATGGTAAATTAACAATTGCCAAGTACCACACTCTACAAAAACCGCTTAAACATAAAAAAAATGTGTCTGTAATCCACTTATACAAAAAAAACACATTTAAGCACCTATATTTCTACATTAATCAATAACAATTTTTACAGTTTAAATTAATTTAGGATAGTAGGCGAATAAATTATTCACGCGATTCACTGTATTTTCCTGGTCATACTAATCCACAATAGTAGGAAAATGTCATTTAATAAAAATTTTAACAAATGTGCACAGTTGACCCCGCACTCATCACACTAACGCTGTCCAAAATCTTCGTATAGTACACATGGGATTTATCTTGAGTAAGTACACGAAGTTGCTTACTTGCTTGGTGTACTTGCATACTTGTTGTGGTCACCATATTTGTATCGTTCTTTGTAAAGGTTTTAATAAAGTTTTGTAAACAGTTTGAAAATTAACTTAAATAGTAAATGTGTAGTTAATTTTATAGTAGATTGAAAGTTTTGGTATTTTTTTCTTCCACGAATAGTTTGCAGAAATAACTATGAAGGAACTTTTATTAGTAGTGGCAGTTAACCAATGTGTTTGTGTGTTGTGTAAGAATATTTATAACAATTTTGTAATACCGATACAAAAACTGTGGATGAAACTAACTTTACTGTCAATCATGCATGAGTCAGCCATAAACGTTTCTTTGAAAAAGGTATTTCCAAATAGCAGACTATGGATAAAAAAAAAGAACAAGATTTTAGATGAGGACCGACATCTGATTGATTTTGATGGGGAAATGGTAAGTTAATATTGTTACTTATACATATTTAACCAATTGGTTGCTCAAAATTTAACATTTCTTAGCAAATGGAGGATTGGCCAGGAATATTTGTCCTATATGAGAATACTAGGGTCATCATATTTTCTTGGAAAAAATTTTTAGTTTTAATACCTGTATTTAGTGTTGTGATTTTTTTATTGCATTATCGTTTCATAACCATGCCAGAAAAAGTGTTCATGATCATTTAATAACGGGAAGTGTGGTCCATTTTAACCTACATAAATAGTTATCAATATTGCCTTGCCTTAACTTATGTGGAAATTTATTGCATCCAAGAGTTCTGAATTACTGCATAAAAATGAAAGTAAGAATGGTTTTTTGATTTTTAGATAATCTAATTCAGGTTGACCAAATATGACCAGTTGCCATGGAAGAAATATATCTGCGGATCCAAATTGTTCGAGAACTATCTTGTTAGTGCATCCAGATGNATGACCAGTTGCCATGGAAGAAATATATCTGCGGATCCAAATTGTTCGAGAACTATCTTGTTAGTGCATCCAGATGACAGGAGGGAAACAGACCGAACTAGCTAAGTGCTACTCGCAAACTATTCACATTGTGCTTATGCATTCAATTCCAACAATGTTTTTTATTTGATGAAAGCATTCTACTGAAGAAATGTAATAGAAAGGATCAATGCAGAACACACTTANGCAACAATGTTTTTTATTTGATGAAAGCATTCTACTGAAGAAATGTAATAGAAAGGATCAATGCAGAACACACTTATATTAATGTTTAGTAGCATCTGTATGTTTGCTGCAGATTGTAATGGCTCTGCAGCAAGTATTTTTCCACTATCAACTTGTGAAGTACCATTATTGCAGTAGGACAATTGAACTTACTACATTTCTGCAGAACTTGGCACCCGGACGTGCTCTATCAAGGTCTTTCTGGATAACGACATGAGCCATAACTACATACAATGTCTGGTTTGGTTCCAATTAAGGTCTGATTAAAAATGAAGTATTGCTTGGCGACATTTCCTCTTTCTCAGAATATGAATAAGAATAACCAACTTTTAATTTGACTGTAAGCAGTGGTTATCTTAAACACATGAATAGGTTCCGATTACTAGATTAATCAGAGCATTACAACAAATATGTTGGTTATTCTGATGAGGGGTTACGTTTGTGCAATTAAATTGTNTACTAGATTAATCAGAGCATTACAACAAATATGTTGGTTATTCTGATGAGGGGTTACGTTTGTGCAATTAAATTGTGTCAGATGTCAGCGGAAGATTTATATTGGTTATTTAGGATGATTACAAAATTAGTGATTACGTCAATTGTCCACGATTTAGAATAAAGTCAAGTCATTAATTTTAAAATTAATTTTGTACTTGTAAAAATGTGATTTCGAGACTTAGGGGCGATATTGGGATTGGTACCTATATACTCGGGTAAATGGATAAAAATAGGCTAGGAACACTTCTTCGATGATGAAATAAGCAGATATTGTACCAATGTAATAAAATATTACTCGTTTTATAAAATGACTTATTTTTTGTGGTGTTCAAACAATACCTTAACTTCATAAAATCAGGCATACTTTATTCAATAGTAGATACGAATGTTTTGGATTTGGTTTTAAGGTAGTGGGAAAAGTAAGTTTGTCAGTTTCAAATTATTACAAATGTTTTCGCGAAGGTCTGTACACTCGTAAAATTACGTGTTTTGGACAGTAATTTCATTAAGAAAATGGCAATGGATCCGTGACAGCCTCTAGTATAAGATGAATATAAGTATTCGTGAGCACATACTGAACTTTGGTGGAATTCCATACGACCTTTGTCTTTTAATTAATAAATCTGTGGCGCAGGTCACTGTATTTAAGATATACACTGCAATAAAGCCACAATCATTACAAGTGAATTTTAAAATCGGAGACAGTTAGCCATCTGGGGGCAGCTCACATATTTTTAAAATGAAACGCATTATACATTTAAAAATTTCATCCAATTATGTTTGGTATTGAGNTGGATCCGTGACAGCCTCTAGTATAAGATGAATATAAGTATTCGTGAGCACATACTGAACTTTGGTGGAATTCCATGCGACCTTTGTCTTTTAATTAATAAATCTGTGGCGCAGGTCACTGTATTTAAGATATACACTGCAATAAAGCCACAATCATTACAAGTGAATTTTAAAATCGGAGACAGTTAGCCATCTAGGGGCAGCTCACATATTTTTAAAATGAAACGCATTATACATTTAAAAATTTCATCCAATTATGTTTGGTATTGAGGCCGTACAAGTAATTTTTTGTTGAAGTTTGTGGATATCTTGCAAAGTGCCTAGCTATTGCAATTTGGGTCATGATTCAGCTAGTAAATGGAAAACAATATTAATTAAATAAATATTCTGGCCTCTGGGCTGTAAAATTTTGTTGCTTCAATGTTTAGGTACAAAGTCTCCTGACATTTTCTGCCCGTTATAAATATGGAATTAATGTAGCCGTGGTGCTGTCTGTGGGAATTTGCTCAAACATTTTGGGGTCACTGGAAAAGTAGAGACACAAGAAAGTGGGCTTGGCGAGAAATGTAACTTTTATGTAAACAATCGTATTAATATTCCCAGACCTATTATCTATTTAAGCGTATTTTCATGATGATCACAAAATATTATATTCCAAAACTGAGTTGTATTGAGTATTGCTAGTATTCCACATTCAAGAAGGCATACCCTGTCGTATTTATAAAGCAGTGATTTCTTTCTCGTGCTTGTGTGATGTTTTTATATTAATAAACAGAAGTATGTGCGTAATATTTCAGTAATTAAAATATATATACGTAAATTAAGAAACAATTTGCCGGCACTTTATTTAGCACCGAGTAATTGTGTGTACTGTCCTGGCACCAGATGTGTTAGCATGCCACACATTTTTATAAAGTCGTGAAATTTGTTTTGAAATACTTCTACGTCTCCAGTACACTTTATTTGTAATCACTTAGAAAACAGTTCTAAAAAATTCTTTGTTTTAGAATCATATGTCACAAAATCAATGCAAATGTCTAAATTAATTTACTTTAGATTAGCTGTCTTGTTTACAGTAACACAAATACTTTAAAACCTAAGAAATAAATACAATAGTATCTGAATTAGTAAGGCTTCCTGGTCAAAACCATTAATTATTGGTTTTTCATTTTGTATTTTTACATCACTAAATATTTGGGATGGGCGAGTTTGATTTTACAGTGTCACGTTGAGTTGTGTGTAACTAGAGTCAAGTCAAGTACAGCATTTTCGAGTCAAAATCCATTTTATGGCACAAAAGGCTATAGGATAAGCATTTTTAACAAAATCTTATGCAAAGTGTGATTACCGGTAAAGTTAGTCCGTAATAAAATGGCCATATTTTCTGTCGTACATTTACTTCGTAAAGAATAATACTTTACATTAAAACGGGGCACTTCACTTTGATATGATACTGGATGGAAAGTGATAAAATACAGCCAATGCATGTTCTGTATATTAAGTGTGCTACAGCTTTCTATAATGTTATGAGCATTGCAGTGCGTGGGCTTTTTGAGGTTATTTTTCCTAAAATCAAATCTACTCAACCGATTTCGCTCTAACAAAAAAAGAATTTATTCGTGCAGTGTTTACAAGCTGATAATGGCCGCACGCATGAAAGTTACCATGTGCACCACGTAATGTGTGGAACATTCTTACATTATAGAAGCTTGAGGAATACTAACAGCTGTCTATATGCGATCTTCATTCGCTGCAAAGTAATTCAAGTAGGTGTTGCCACATCAATATTGCCCACATAACAAACAGTCGGCTGAGAAAAATTATGAAACGGACGAAATAAGCACAATTCAATAAGCATGCAACCAATCACAAAACGATAACTTATTTTGTTGTCATTTGAAGAATGGTCGTACGCGAACATCCAAATGTTATCGCTACCTCGGAGATGCTATGTCCCATCTCTCGTGCGCCGACTATAAAACCACATTCAAACTCACTTAAATCTTGATAACCTGCCATTGTAGCAGCTGTAACCGATCTAGCTGCCGATTGCATCGCGTTACTCTGATTGGTTCCATACCTCTGTTATATGCATACGCACGCATGTACCAGTTTTTTTTGGCTCTTCAGTGTACTTTACATGAAAACTTCACAATATCTTTTCCGGAATATAATCTTTCGTCAGGAGGCTTCTGATTTCGTTGTTTCAATTCATCTCGAGTATTACTGAATGTTGACTAAGATTCTAAGTTATTATTTTCGTTTCAGCACAACATTTAACGCTAGTAACATAAAATTCGTGAATCATGAAAGTTGAAGTTGAGAAGAGATAATCGAACTTTGGCATATCAATATATACTTACTGGTGCTTTATTTTTTTACCCTACTATCTCAAAGCATCGAAAATTGACTAGCAAGTTCACTGACTTGATGTCTGTTGTAAACAATGACAAGTTGATCTCTGGTAGTTTGACTCAACTTTTCGAGTCTTGGCCAATCACCAGTAAAGATGAAAATGTAGCATGGGTTGGCAAAAAAAAAAAAAAACTTTATTTCAATATTCAACCCTCGACCTACTTAGCATGCAAAGTTTGGACACAGTCAAAATTAGCACCATCTTGTGCAAGTTGTTTGATATCATGGTTTGAATTCAGATCAACATTTCATCTAAAAAAAACCGCTTCAAACCCATAATACGACAGATTACAGGTTATCATTGATGTAATTACTGCATGTTTAGCTATTCAATAGCTTTCACAAAGTTATTATATTTGCAAAAATTTTTTTTTCCTTCTCAATATAGGTCTGTACACCGGTGCCCTATGCAACTCTCTATTAATCACACGTTAAGTAATCTGTATTTTAACGACTATACCAACGTTTCGCAAGTTTGATTAGCCATTTTGTTTGTATAGGCTGTGTAAGGTTGTCTGAGTACATTTAAAATCAACCTTAGAAAAATGTCACGCCTTTACCTGTTTTATTGGGTACACTGACTGTCATGCATCCAATAAACTGGGTAACGACGGATATAAAGTAGTTCCATATTTTAAAATAGATTTCAAAGTGCTAAGTAAATATTTATGATTACTGAAATGATTTATTTTGCTTTGGTTTTTTTAATTCACATAATTGTAAGAATGAGTACATTCGCAAATGATTTATTTTTCTACTAATTTCTCAGTTTGCTTTGAACAATACATGAATAAAGACCATTTTAATTTCACGTTTGTTCTTTCAACTTTGTTGTTTTGTTTGCCATGGGTTGTATACATGTATGTCTATTTGATACCTGACTACATATTTGGATATGCTTACGGCCCTCTGATTTTGATGAAAAGATTTCAGGATTAGCTGTATTTCAAAACACTAAAGTTTAGATTCATTTCCTTGATAGTATGGTTTCAACTGTTGTGGGTCTGAGGTCTGTGCTTATGAATCGTGAATATTTAGTGCCTAAGTGACTAAATACTGATTGGTTCAATCAAGTAAGAAATGCCATATTTAAAATACAAGCAGCAAATGACCAAATGAAAGGTGCAAGTGCAGACATCGGATAGTGTACCTATCAGTGCATGTTAATTGTTTACAACTTTAAAAGTTCCGTATGGCTTGCACTTTTAATAGTAAATTTCTGCAAACACTTTTATTTCTTTCATCGCCCACTGCTTTGAAACAAGATGCAGGCTTGGTTAATTTTATGGGCACTCGAATCAGAGTTAGTTAACTTGACGAATCAGCAGGAAGGCCATCCATATCCTTTTCTTGTGGCAATAAGTCCAATGCACGTTGTCTCGAGTCACTCAAAGGTGTGTTACCTTTACATGTTCTAGTGTGTCTCTTTCAAGTATCGCGTCTACCAAATGCCGCACCACACAAATTACATTTTAGTATTCTGGAGGCTGGTTCCTTTGAACATTCACTCTTTTCATGTAGGTGGGCTATGCAACTTTTACTAAAGGTCTTGGCACAGTAACAACATTGTTTTTCATGCAATTGTTGAACAATCGGTGATGATTTCTATGTAGTCTTACACGACATACTCGATTTCACATTGTCAGTGGTTTGCATTGTCTTCAAGCATATGTGAATTCATACACTTATACTACTGCACAATGCCTACTCCACAGTGCTAATTCCGCAGTGCTGACTCCACAGTGCTACCTTCCCACAGTACCGATACCACACAGGACTATTTAACAACTGAGCGATTTTCTGTGGTTGCATTAATTTATATCACCATCCTGACAGTCGAAGGCGAAGCTATGTTGTAATTATATATTGTCAGGTATGGGAAATCAGTATGTGCTAATTTGCTAAGTGGATGGTGCCCACTTGTTCTCAGCCATAGATGATTTAATGAAACCAGGGTCCAACCCGAACACTTGGTAACCATTTCTTCTTCCTCTTAACATAATTTGTGTATACTATCGTTAATAGTGTTTTCTGTTGCATCTACATGATACATAGCTACATTCCAGGTCTTGCAGGCTTGTACCATTTCCATGCAAAAAAAACTCGTACACCTATATTTTTCACAAGACCTACTCCTCACAGCGAACAACTCCTCACAGCCACCGACTCCTCACAAGGCCGACTCCTCACAAGACTGATCCCTCACAAGACTCCTGCCGGCTGACTCCTGCCGACTCCTGCCGATTGAATAACAACTAGCCTCTAAGTCATGAAAATATTAATTTATATACACATATAATTCATCATGTCCATTGCATGCTGTGTTGGACATCAACCATTTTTATATGGTGAATGACCGATGCTGTTTGACATGCCATTGACCGACTAATTCTCGAGCTAAATGAACGGACGCTGGGTAACTCACCATTGATACCGCACACTCGTGTGCATGCCCATGACAGTTGATGTAGCACACTCTGATCGAGACTCGAACTGGCAACACACTCGCCGAATTCTTCGATATCCAGAAACATGTNAGTTGATGTAGCACACTCTGATCGAGACTCGAACTGGCAACACACTCGCCGAATTCTTCGATATCCAGAAACATGTATCCTTGTTTGCGAAGCATTTCATGAACCATTAATCTATTGTACTAACTTTCCCTCTTAAATTCACTTTACGAAACACATTGTGAACGAAGCACCTAATAGAAAGAACATTTCTTGTACTGCTCTTTTAAGGATACCCAGATTATGCTCACAAACGGTACTCTGTCACATATTTAAAATGTAAAAAATATACATTTTAAATGTAAAAAATATGGGAGAACTCTGAGAAAACCCACATCCACATTTACGCGAGAAGGAATCACAGCTAATTGGAAAACACGCAGATGTCATCATCNACTCTGAGAAAACCCACATCCACATTTACGCGAGAAGGAATCACAGCTAATTGGAAAACACGCAGATGTCATCATCGATACATAAACATATTAAACAATATATTATAAAAAAATATTTGTAGGTATGTATAACCTAATTATATAATGTACATAGAAATATAAAAAATATACGATTTATGTTATAAATATTTATTGTTATTAATCGTATGTGATATTTACAAACGTTATGTAAAATTAATTATATTTAATAAAAAAATAGTTCTGTTTTATGCGTAAACCATGTAACAAATACACATATCAGGCACCACAATTCGATGAGAAGTGAATAGATATTACTAAAACCATTACAAGTTAAGCGTTCCCCCCCCCCTTATGATTGTGTAGGAGACTTGCAGGCATGAAGAAAACCCTTCGTAAAAGCGAGCGCCTGTACATGCTACACAGAATGTTCGCACAAGGATTGCATATCGTTGAAAGCCAACCCCGCTCACCCATGTTGGCTTCGTTCTCGAGAAGATGCTCAAAGATGCTCAANCGTACATAGATATGGCTCAAAAAAATTGTGCATATGCACATCACAGTACTCGCTGAAATACACTGGCGAACCCCGTAAGCGTTTATGTTTNCTCAAAGATGCTCAAAAAAATTGTGCATATGCACATCACAGTACTCGCTGAAATACACTGGCGAACCCCGTAAGAGTTTATGTTTAAACTGCATATACATGCCATCCTCTACCACACACTAGATAGCACCTCGCCACTCGCACTTGCATGTAGGTGCGTCAGGGGGTATCTCTGTCAGGGTCATCATAGCACGACGAACACACGCACACTTGGTAACAGTATTTTGATTGCGTACCAGTTTTCACTTAGGACGTATTAGGTATGTAGGGTTTAACAACTCGTTGTCAGAGAAGTCATTAGAGATGGAGCAAGTTGCTCAGAGAAGCAGGAACAGAGCAGGAACCGGCCATGGTCTGTAGTAAGTAAGCATCCCAGCATCCGCCTGGAGCTATTTTGGGAACCCATGGTAAAACCAAAATCAGAATGGCCGGACCGGGATTCTAACACAGGTCCACCCGAATGCGAGTCCGAAAGTTAACCACTGTGCCACCTCTCTCCGTGATATATTATGAATAAAATCGCTAAATAAAATACATATCCGAAGCCTTCCTGCCAGAGCTGCACAAGCTTAGCAAAGTCACGAAAACGGAACCATAAATGGTATAGCTAGACCACCGTTAATAAAAACAATTTTTTTCCTTGCTTCGTTTCTTTTAACATACAGCCCTTCTTTCTTTCTTCCATAGCTACATGTAAAAAAAATATCACTGTCACGAACCTGGCGATTAAAACTCACATATGTCAGCCATACTTAAGAGTATGGAAATCGTGCATGGAAGAGTTAGTGTTAAAGCACGTAAAAAAAACCTATTCAATTACTTAATCATTTGTGTCAACCCCTGAAGTTGGTCTACATATTTGATTTGCTATGAAATATTGAACTTTATATATTCAATGGTCTTGTACACTTTTTTCTTGATTTTTGAGAGCTTTTTTTAGTATTTTTCACTCATGAAATTTANATATATTCAATGGTCTTGTACACTTTTTTCTTGATTTTTGAGAGCTTTTTTTAGTATTTTTCACTCATGAAATTTATGAACATGTCATTATAGTGATCCTGCGTCTACAGCTTAAGGTAAAGTTCGTGTTGTATCATTCCGTTGGTTAATATGCCTAGAGCTGTTCCCGCAAAAACCTTAAGTTATACGTTTGAAGACCCCTAAATTTATTCGGAACTTGGGTTATTTTTTTCATACCCCTGCATGTGCTATCGCAGCCCATTATTTAAAATGTAAATGACTCAGGATATTAACATCACATTTTTATCACAATATTGTGTTCTTGGACCATGGTACACCACTAATGAAATTACTGCATTACTTTCAGTTTTGTAAATCAAAAGTGTTCGTCCGCAAGTAATCAATAACCAAGTAACCATAGTCCATTCAAGATGGAGCCATGTTCTTATATTCGGGTAAAACAACGTAGGCGTAGTAAAATAAACAACTGGAGCGATTCCCTTCTCTTTGCTTTGTACACACACTTATTCCATGAATACGTAAATGTAACTAAAAACTTGTCACGATTCACAAAGTTCCCTGCTACGCTGACCCCGATGTGGATATTCCCGGAACATTGTTTTCCCAGCCTTACATAAAAAAAAAGCTAAGAAATAATCTCTCTTTTTTGATGCACAAGTCAGGAACTTAGCAATTTCTAACTGCTATGGCACACGAAAGAAAAACAACACGCATTGAAACAGCGGTAATTCTATTTACCGTCAAATAGGGTGACTTTAGCTCATCTTTTGCTAATTTTGTCTTACAAAGTGCGTAAACAGAACAACAGCTATAAGCTTATATTATTACAATACTTTAATTGATTAGAAAATATTTTAATGAACAATTTAAACTCCTATTTCAAAACTGTAAACATTTCCTAACCTTCAAAACTTATGTCCAAATATGTGGGACCATCTCACCTCTAAATGGGATGACTATGTCTCGAGGTATGATATAGCTTGAATAATCGTTCTGAAAGAACAGCGAGACAATGTAACCCCATTGTTACTTTAAAAATACATCTATTAGACGAATACATAGCTTTGAAGGACATAAATCCTTTTTTTTAAGATACCAAATCTACCTATTGGAATCCGCGATCGCGAGCTTGTTTCTTTATACCATAATAGCTGTGCCCGCGGTTACGCTTGCGTGGACTACAGAATTATTGTTTAGGTTTTTTTAAAATAAAGTTGAATTTTACTTAGTGTTAATATTCTATATCTATACAAATTATAAAACTCAATGTCTCTCTGTCTGTATGTTAGTGCGCTTATCACTCGAGAACCACTTATCCGATTTACGCGTTTTTTTAAATCCATAGCTATGTTCTCTGGCCAGGCTTTAGTATATATTTTGTTGCGTAAAGTAACACAAGGAATAAGCAGTGNTAATCCATAGCTATGTTCTCTGGCCAGGCTTTAGTATATATTTTGTTGCGTAAAGTAACACAAGGAATAAGCAGTGACGATAATAGTGAATCAAGTCGGAAAAAATTTGCCGCCAGCGCGCCTTCTTGCAATACACTGTCTAAACCGATAAAGATGGAACAATATCATGTAGTAAAGAATTGTGTAAAATAAATAGACCTAAAAAAAACTCAACAGAGAAATACTAATAAGCGCCGCGGTGGTGTGCAATTCTAATCTATTATATGAAGTTGCCCTGATGTATTCATTGTTAACGGTTGTATCTACTATCTTCTCTGGTTTTGGTAGGCCCATGCTTTTTATACTTTTTCCTCACAATGTCTGTACTTGCTTTTCAATTTCAATGAGTGTAAGGTGAAAAACTTCGTCATTGAATGTGACTTGTGAATTAAAGGGTAAGAACTCTTATTAGTATTTCNAATGAGTGTAAGGTGAAAAACTTCGTCATTGAATGTGACTTGTGAATTAAAGGGTAAGAACTCTTATTAGTATTTCTGTGTTATAGATGTCTATGCTATCGTGGAGTTTTTTTACGTCTTTTTATTCTACACAATTCTTTACTGCATGATATTGTTCCATATTTAACGGTTTAGACAGCGTTTTGCAAGAGAGCGCGCTGGCGGCAAACTTTTTTCTGACTTGATTCACTAATATCGTCACTGCTTATTCCTTATGTTACTTTACGTAACAAAATATATACTAAAACCTGGTCAGAGAATAAAGCTATGAATTTAAAAAAAACACGTAAATCGGATACGTGGCACTCGAGTGATTAACAGACAGACAGACAGACACAGAGACGTTGTGTTTTATAATACACTGAAAAGCCAAAAAAACTGCTACACCTGCCTAATATCGTGTAGGGCCCTCCGAGCACGCAGAAGTGCCGCAAGACGACGTGGAATAGATTCTACTGATGTCTGAAGGTATGCAGGGGGCAATTCAAACCATGAATCCTGCAGGGCAGTCCACAAATCCAATTTGCGCCAATTTGAGAGAGGGTTGCACGTCTGTCACGTTTAATGATTCTCGTCAGTCGTCGTTTGCCCCGTTCTTTCACGATCTTTTTCCGGCCGCAGCGATGTCGAAGATTTGATGTTTTACCGGATTCCCAAAATTCACGGTACACTCGTGAAATGGTCTTACGCGAACATACAAATGTTATCGCTATCTCGGAGATGCTATGCCCTATCTCTCGTGCGCCGACTATAACACCACGTTCAAACTCACTTAAAATTTGATAACCTGCCATTGTAGCAGCAATAACCGATCTAGCTGCTGACCGCATCGCGTTACTCTAATTTGTTCCATACCTCTGTTATTTGCATATGCACGCATATACCAGTTTTTTTGGCTCTTCAGTGTATGTATTGATGGGAGATAGGGCCACTTGAATGTCTTTCGAAGTGGTGGGACAAAGTCACCTCATGATAGACGAAGCCACCCCGGGTGGTGGTACTTAAAAAACAATAGTTCATGATTAAAACGGGCAAAACATCTGAAATCCAACGGACTTGTCTCCTCGCCTAAAACCTTCTTTCACTTTATATAAATGATGAACTCTTCCTTTTGTCATATATCTGTATATAAATATTTCAATATTAAAAGTTTTTACTGAATCTTGTATATGAAAGTAATAAATTTTCAATAACATATATGTTTAAATTAAAATATTTAATAACTTCCTAATAAAAGAATCTGTTATGTAAGTGAATTAATATTCATATTTTCTGGGGTCGCTCCCGGAATGTGGCAATCGTGCAGTACAATGACGCTGGTAGGCTTTTTTTTTTTTTCGTGGATATCCNATAACATATATGTTTAAATTAAAATATTTAATAACTTCCTAATAAAAGAATCTGTTATGTAAGTGAATTAATATTCATATTTTCTGGAGTCGCTCCCGGAATGTGGCAATCGTGCAGTACAATGACGCTGGTAGGCTTTTTTTTTTTCGTGGATATCTCGTTTCCCACGCCCTTGTATTCTGACGCTGCTCCATTCTCACCTTGCTTCGCCCTCATCGGTACTCAAGACCTCGATGTTAAGAGCCGTCTAATCTCTTTACTCACTCTACATAAATATTTCCTATGTATTACTTTCTAATATCTGTTCAATTATTAATTATAAGTTCTGATGGTATTGTTAACCCTTTCTTATACACTTAATTTTACGGTTCCAGGTATTGCAAACAAATAGTTTTATGATGCGTGCTGTGCTCAAGTCAGCACAACAGTTGTTTCGTTGTCACAGCCAATGAGCTGTAGGTTATACACAGAGGTGACAAAAGTCATGGGATAGCAATATGCAAATATACAGATGGCAGGAGTATCGCGTACAAAATGTATAAATGAGCCGTGTATTGGTTCGGCTTTCGTTTGTAGTCAAGTGATTCATGTGAAAATGTTTCTGACGTGATTATGGCTGCTCGACGGGAATTAATGGACTTTGAACGTGGAATGGTAGTTGGAGCTAGACGCATGGGACATTCCGTTTCGGAAATGGTTAGGGAATTCAACATTCCGAGATCCACAGTGTCAAGAGTGTGCCGATAATACCTAATTTCAGGCATAACCTCCCACCATGGACATCTCAGTGGCCGACCGCCTGCACTTAATGACCGAGACCAATGACGTGTGCGCTGAATGGCCAGTGTTAACAGACAAACAACACTGAGTGAAATAACAGCAGGAATCAATGTGGGACGTACGACGGACGTGTCCGTTAGGACAATGCGGCGAACTTTGGCTGTACTGGGCTATGCCAGCAGAAGACCGACTCGAGACCATATCGGTTGTACCCTAGACGACTGGAAAACCGTGGCTTGGTCCGATGAGACCCTGATGGTAGGGTTCGAGTGTGGCGCAGACCCCACGAATCCTTGGACCCAAGTTGTCAACAAGGAACTGTGCAAGTTGGTGGTGGCTCCATAATGGTGTGGGCTGTTTTTACATGGAATGGACTGGGTCCTCTAGTCCAACTGAACCGGTCATTTACTGGAAAGGTTTATGTTCAGCTACTTGGAGACCACTTGCCGCCATTAATGGACTTTATGTACCCAAACAACGATGGAATTTTTATGGATGATAATGCGCCTTGTCACCGGGCCACAACTGTTCGCGATTGGTTTGAAGAACATTCTGGACAATTCCAGGGAATGATTTGGCAACCGAGATAGCCCCACATGAATCCCATTGAACATTTATGGGAGATAATCGAGAAAACAGTTCGTGCACAAACTCCTGCACCGGAAACACTTTCGCAATTATGGACGCATATAGAGGCAGCATGGCTCAATATTACTGCCGGGGACTTCCGACTTGTTGAGTCCATGCCACGTCGAGTTGCTGCACTTCGCCGTGCAAAAGGAGGTCCAACACGATATTAGGAGGTATCCCATGACTTTTGTCGCCTCAGTATATGTTCGTGTACAGTTATGTGAACTAATTATGACCCAGACAAATAAAACGGTTTGCGAATCATTTACCTACAGGTTAAATAATTTATCACTGAGCTTCGCATTTTGCATCACAAACCAAATGTTACCTTTACGTGCATAATGTAAACAATTGTGTTCACTGGGTCTAAAACTACGCCACATTGCCTAATGCTAAAGAAAGCTGTAATAATTATTTTACGTGAAAAAAGGAACATTCTGTATCTTTGGAAATTCGACATTAATTTTAATATAATTTTTTTTCTCCGTCCTATAAGTAAACTCAAGTGTTCGCTAGCACACATAAATTGAACATTGTTTGTATTTGAAAAAAGAACTGCTGCTATACATTATGTATATATACATAGATTGTCTACGCGATGGAAAATTTTGAGCTGTTCGCGCGAAATGAAATGTAATTAATTTTTTTGATATAAATGCCATACACTGTGGAAGCGTCAAAGCTTAAACGACATTCACAACGCAAGAATTTTAGAGCCAAACTTTATATGATAAGAACGCATAATTTCTTATTATTTAACACGGCTCTTGTGTTGAATCATGCGTAAATCTATCCCTATCTTTATCCGTGAATATTATATACACGCTTGTCACCTTGAGACATTAAAGTTTATTCCGAAGCCCTGCTAAAGTTCTACTTTCACGCAAACAAAGCTTAGTAATGTATGTCCAAGGGACAACGAACTGCATCCGCGCGCACCAACTGTAATAATATTTATTACTAGGAATTACTAACACGTCTATTTACATAATTTACATATAAAATATAGGTAACAGTTCCATTTTTCCAATAAATTAAGCTAATTAACAATACGCCTATGATATACGACAACATTATAGAAAACATCCAAGACATGTTGTTATTTTTCAAAACTTTGATTTAAAAACCGCGAATAGTACTGCGTTTCATACTGTTTAGAAAGCAATATTTATAGGTGACATTACTGTATTTGTGTATGCACAACGGAAGAAGTTGACTTTTAGAAACGTGACACACACTGTAAAAACCATAGTTCAGAAACTGTATTTTATTCAGAGACGTGTTCACATATTAAGGAGCCTGCCAACCTGGGCTGTGTTATTATACTTGACGCCGCATTTACTTATGTTCCTGCAATTTAATATTTTAAAAATATAGATGTCGTTATATCTCGGCAGGCAGCAGTCGTGACATGTAACCAGCACGATCATATTTGATATATCTGTATAAGTTCAAATTTAGTATTTACCATAATGTGAATATGGTTCGGTTACTGACTCCTTAGAACATGCAGCGTTTCCTTGCGAGGAATTATAAATAGATCGGTGCACATGTGGTGTGATTTTATTAGTTTCAAAGTCTGGGAAAAGGAAATAATGCAGTTTTTATGTTTCTCATTTGTGTACCTTTGCGCAAGACTAGCAATGCAATTTAAGTTATGGTTAGAGACCAGAAAAATTCGCGAGTTCAATGACCTGCAGGCTAGACTCTCCAGTCCTATGTACAAATATGCCAATATCAACTGCACATTGGTTGTCTGCTGTCACAGTGGAAGGCGATGAATGGGCCAGCGTTCTCCAGGAGGTGTCAAACACCGTGTGGACCAATGGCTGAAGTTTTATAAACACACGTGTTTCGAATTCTATAGTGTCCTGAAATGAATCCACGAATTTTTCAGGTCTCTAGTTATAGGGAATCTGACCGAGTAGTTTTCCAATACTATTACTAATTGAATGTCTCTGGACTATAGGCTAAGTTTTTTTTTTTCACGTTAAGTAATTTAATATTATTTTGTTTTGGAGAGCAGGCCAATTCCGTCTTTCCCGCCTTGTCAGGCAATACGACTCTGTAGCGGCTCTCACGCTGTAATCTTAGCTAAGTACGCGGCTGGCAGAGATAACACACGCACGGATAGTCACGGGGCCATCGTGCTTTTACAGCCGACTCGCTTTACCTGGCCGGTCGTCTTTAGGAGTCAGTAAATGCTTTATAGAACTGAAATTACGATCTCTGGCGACTCTCTCTAGGGTTACTTTTATAAGAAAACTGATATTGCTACTAGTAATCCATGATAGCCAGCTGACATTTAATTTTTTATAAATTAAAAAAGTTATTGAAAAAAAAATNATAGGCTAAGTTTTTTTTTTTCACGTTAAGTAATTTAATATTATTTTGTTTTGGAGAGCAGGCCAATTCCGTCTTTCACGCCTTGTCAGGCAATACGACTCTGTAGCGGCTCTCACGCTGTAATCTTAGCTAAGTACGCGGCTGGCAGAGATAACACACGCACGGATAGTCACGGGGCCATCGCGCTTTTACAGCCGACTCGCTTTACCTGGCCGGTCGTCTTTAGGAGTCAGTAAATGATTTATAGAACTGAAATTACGATCTCTGGCGACTCTCTCTAGGGTTACTTTTATAAGAAAACTGATATTGCTACTAGTAATCCATGATAGCCAGCTGACATTTAATTTTTTATAAATTAAAAAAGTTATTGAAAAAAAAAATTTATAACTGAAAATTTTAAGATTTTATAGAAATAATAGTTATTGTTATGGGTTGCTGGGAGGAGGGGTAAGAGGNTTTTATAACTGAAAATTTTAAGATTTTATAGAAATAATAGTTATTGTTATGGGTTGCTGGGAGGAGGGGTAAGAGGCGCCTCTGCCTGTGACGTCAACCGATTTTGCTAGTACCTGTCCCAAAGTCTTCTGTTTTCCTACTGCTGCCATCCCTACAGTTTATGGGAAAATAATTAGGGTGGGAGGGGAAGAAAACAAATAAAAAACTTGAACAAAACCAATTCTTTATATTTAACATAGTATCTGACAAAATTAGTAAGGTGGGAGGGAAAAGATGGCCACTGAAAACGCTATGGTAACTAGAGGTACTATATTCCTTAAATCCCTCCACAACTCCCCACCACTCAGCTACATTATATAAAGGTTGGAGGATGCTGAAATCTTTCACCCTCCCGACTAATCTTTCTATTATAGTGTTTCATACACCTTTTCAATAAAGATTATCCTATCCCATCCTCTGTTCTAGTATAAATCTTTTTCTACTTATTAGTTGCATGAAATCTTGCAATTATTTTCTGTCGAGGGGTTCTTACGGTGTCTATGTTGGTTCTTCTCCCTCCCTTTGTAGTTAATGTTAAGTTAGCATGGGAGGTTAACAAGGTCCCAATCGCGGCTATGTTTGTCCAATCCCAGTAAAGCCACGAGCATGTGCTCTTGCAGTTAGAACCTTCCCTGCATGCCAAGGCGTATGGGGCTCAGCCCTGAGACACACTTAGGGCCTACCCCTACCCAGGACCTCCGACTCTCCTCTTAGTTTTAATGTATGTTAGAAAAAAATTCTCTCACTCCGATATCAGGGCTTCCCGTCTGCATATCCCAGTTCACTTCTGCTTCGTCGCCATTTTGCGTTTAGTGAGACAATTTAAGGTATCACGGTCGTCTTCCATTTTACTTCAAGTTTTCACTCGCGAAAGCATTTTATTTTTTAAATAATCTCTTATTAAAAAATTAACTGGTTAAATTAAAATTGTGAACGAACTCAATAGTTTTTAGGCATATTACTATTTTTAATTAACTAATTGTTTTATTATGACGAAACCATTTAGCATTTTTTACATATTGTTTTTAATTGCTTTCTTATTAATAATTTTTCCTTTAGATTTTAATTGATTTCTTATTAATCATTTCTACATATTGCTTTAATTCCTTTCTTATGAACGAGCTTTCTAGTATTTTTATCAATTTGTTTTTAATAACTAATTGTTTTATTAACAAGCTCTTAAGTATTATTTCAAATATTGTTTTAATTGCTTTCTTATTTATATTGTTTAACATATTGTTTTTAATTGTTGTCTTATAAATCCTTTTTGCATGCTGTTTTTAATTACTTTCTTATTAATCATTTTTGTAATGAGTCAATGTTGAAATGCAAAGTTAATAACTATGTTTACTTTATTTTGTGCAGTGATTGGCAACCAGTGCGTCAAGTCCCCTCGGCGAAGGTTCGCGCCGGCTCTGCCAACGAGCATTGGAGCAAGTCACCACCGACTGCTATTTTGTAACGAGTCGCAAATTCTTTTCGAAGTAAGTACTAACACCATCGAGATAATTAAATGAGCCAAAAAAGTTTATGTATTTGTTCGTGTGTAGGTTTTTGACACACGATGGACCTTTTTGTAGGTTACCGCTGGGCACAGTGACATTTTCTTCCATTTCCTGGAGTTGTCTTTTCAGTCGGCTTGCGTTCCCATCTTCAAGCAAATACAAGCGGTGAGTATTTGCCAATACAAGACCGATATTTTTTTTAACTATATTACATATTTTTTGACAGTATGTGGTTAATTTGTGTCCAGCTGAACTGAATTCCGTGGTAGTGCGTCAGCGAGTCCGCTTTTGTCCAAGTCCAATCGTCTGATTTATGAGATTCCCTAGCAATGCAACCTATCGTTGTTAGGAGAGTGACTGCTGTCTTCCTTTTCTTCTTCTGGTATGTAACTCCACTGTGTTCATACAAACAGTTCTTTTAAAACAAACTACTCTCAGTCTGAAAAAAGTTAATTATAAAATAATTTGCCCATAGCTTTTATTATACTGTATAATGCTACAGCAAAACGTTAGCATATGCATATTGCATACTTAAAACGTTTTATTTTACACAAAAGCTCATTCTGCTATAAAGTGACATTGTTTATTCCCGAAAAGAAAATTATTGGTAGCATNAGTTAATTATAAAATAATTTGCCCATAGCTTTTAATATACTGTATAATGCTACAGCAAAACGTTAGCATATGCATATTGCATACTTAAAAAGTTTTATTTTACACAAAAGCTCATTCTGCTATAAAGTGACATTGTTTATTCCCGAAAAGAAAATTATTGGTAGCATGTTAGTTTATATGCGTAGGCTTTTGTTGCCATATGATATAATTATGTAATATTTTATAAAGATAAGCTTTATCCCTAAACATTGTTTGCATAATAGCTGTTAACCTGTGTTTTACCACATTATTAATCATATTTGTTCGTATGTTGCAGATTTTTGCTGATTCTGTAGCCTGGAGGGTGGCAGGAACCAAACAATTCGTTAATTTACGCGATTTCAAAAAAGTATAACGAACTATGAATGCTTGGATATGTTTTATCCATGTCTAGTAAGGACTATTAAATTTTTGCAGTGTTTGTTAATTTGTAAGCACTATTTTGTTTCTAAACTATAATAAGCAAGTATAAATTATAAAAATGGTTCAGTGTAAGAGAAGGCAAATATGCCTTAACTGCACCAAATAAAGACAATTTATTATTATTATCATTATTATTATATACAAGTATACAGTTTGTTAAATTATAACAATTTCCAGACCTACGTGCAAGTGTTACTTTGCTTCCTAGCCGTGGTGGCTGCTGAGGGAGCCCGGCTTCGGACGCATCCCTCCTGATAAAATCTCAGAACACAGACCTGTACTTATCTGCTCCTCAGCAAATAATACTGCGTGCGAATACGGAGGTTATTTCACAGCCAAGGTTTCTCAGATGGACAAGATAAATATTTTTGGAAGTGTCGAGTGGTGGGCAGACAGATTCTTCACATCGATTTGGTTGGAACTAGTAGAGAGAGAATAGGGATGCTACGAGAGGGGGGTAAAACTTCATAAACTCGTCACTTTTCAGCCAATCACATTCTGTAAATCCGAGAGAGCTGGGCGCACCTCTCATCCTACAGCAAAAAACAGTTTCCTGGGGCTTGACAAGGCTAACAAAACTGGAACTTCGAATTCGACTGTTTAACAGAATGTGTTCTACAGTTATTTACTAAATGTGTTAAGGATACACTTCCGCAATACGCTCTTTTACATTTGTTAAACACGTTTCTTAACTATTCTTGTATTTATTTCGAATAGTTCTAATTTAATTATAGTTAATGTTCAAACTTGTGTGAGCTTGAAAACCTTCTGTAATATTCTGAACAGGTTTGTAGTTAATGTTGTGACTCTAGGAACTCTAGGAATAAGATGAGCCATGAGCATCGTTCAGAAGCAAGGCTGAATTGTGATTAATGTTGTGTTGTGTAAACTTGTAAATAATGTATAATTCGGTGATTAACATTTTAAAACTTATTACGACAAACAGTTCTAATTACGAAAAAAATTAGAGATTAAGAATTTAGGACCAGAAATGCCACAGCTAAATAAAACTTAACAANACAGTTCTAATTACGAAAAAAATTAGAGATTAAGAATTTAGGACCAGAAATGCCACAGCTAAATAAAACTTAACAATAAAGCAAAGGTGGCAAACACAGTTGTTTATATACGCAAAAATTCAAATAAAATACATACAATTTCGCAGACTCTCTAGGCGGGTGCCAAGTTAGAAACGCGTTGTTTTGTTTAATTTGTTTGCTAGTGAAACATTATGATCTTGCGTGTACTGTCAATGGGGTAAAAGATTTGAAATATTTGAAATATAATGTTAAAGTACATAAATAAAGTTCACAGCATATAAGCAATCCCATAGAATTTTCAGTGTTTTGTAATGTGAATATTCATTGCTCGTAAGAAAGCGCATACAGGTTTAAATTTTAACTTGCATACTTACAAAAGCCTGTCGTACGCAATTTTCTTATCACTGTGCCTATTAAAAAATATTTATTCTAATGATCTGAGTTGGGATAGCGACAGCCCTCCCAGTTTCAAAAGTCACCAGCTGCCACTGCTTCCTAGTGCTAGAAAATGTATTCATCTCGTCCTCATTCTAATGTTTTTTTGCTACTATTTTGCATCTGATGCTACTATACTTTCGTGGGAATATGTTGTAAGAAATTACGGGTGTACGTTGTTCCCTGCTGACAAGCATGATCAAATAAAAATATATTTCTTGCACTACGATCTGAAAAAACCATTATCCACATATGGTATTTATAATCAGTATGAAATTTACATATAGAATATGCAATGTGGAGGACTCGAAACTTTTTACTTCAATTAACATCTACACCCCGAGTTAGTATGTAATAAATAATGGATGACTGTAACAGAGTCTCGAACCGAACACTTCACTGTTGAGAAAATTAACCCGATTCTACATTGGCACTCGGTGTGCTGGTAGGGAATTAGTNAGTGTGGAGGACTCGAAACTTTTTACTTCAATTAACATCTACACCCCGAGTTAGTATGTAATAAATAATGGATGACTGTAACAGAGTGTCGAACCGAACACTTCACTGTTGAGAAAATTAACCCGATTCTACATTGGCACTCGGTGTGCTGGTAGGGAATTAGCACTCGGTGTAAGATTTGCATCCTAAAGAAAGAAAATAGTTACATTTCGCAAAGTTAGATGCACTCTGTCCGGTATATATTGGCTGCAAGTTATAGTGAACTTATTGATATGAAGTTTCCGAATATTTATAATTGTGTAGATGGTTGACTGCGCTGTAGCATTGAGTATGCTGTTGGTTGCTGTAGAAGGAAAAGAAAAAAATCGATTGAAAACCTAAAATATACAAAATATTTTTGGAGTACGCTATATCAAAGGTAGTCCTAAGTAAATGCAATACTGTAATGATTAGCGAAATGAAACACTGCGTATCGCGATTCAATGGCGACTGAACGACCATAGCTTTATTACTAATGACATAGAGAAAACAATATGATGACATAGAGATAACAATAGGTGGCGCTAGTTGTTACAGTTTTGATACAAATCATAACAAATACAAAGAACTTAAAATATATCTTAAAACTAGAAACATAACAAATTATAAATATGGTAAAACTAAAAGGTGCTTGCCCCTGGCATTATTATAAATCAATATTTTTTTCTTGTTGAGTTTAAGCGACAGAATGGTTCATTAGCAGGTAAGTTGTCTCGTAAATCTGAAGGTTGCCACATTATGAGAGTAAGAATAAAATATATAACGCAGAAATGTTATGTATCGTGCAGTATTTCCAATAAAATAATTGGGCTTACTGAACTCGCGATATCATGTCTGCACCCAGGGCACATGAGAAATTCTAAGACTGAAAACGTAAAAACAAATAAGTAGATGTACACAATCTAAAAAAAAAATTTGTGAAGGGGGAAATATTTATCACAATTGTAAGTGATGAGCGGTTTTCTTGGTCTGAGGGATATATGAGTGAATGGCAAGACGGTCTGTTAAGTTCACATTAGTAGCTATCGGATGCCTCCGTGATATCCAGGTATTCTTTGAGCGTGATACAATACCAGTTTTATGTTTTGGAAAGACTGATAGCAGAGTACATACATAGTTGAAATGCATGCGTCGCGTTTTGTCTTCTTAATCGACTTACATTCAGGAAGTTCATTAATTTAATATTATATTTATAAAAATATTTTTGTCGAGCGATATTTAAATGATAATAAACATGGCTGTAATTTTGTTCGTATAAGAGTTTATAGTATAAATGAAAAAAATTGAAATACACGCATATAACATTTAAAAGCAAATAAACTATTTCGTTAGACTCTATAGCATGTTTCCATTTATAAGCATAAATCATCGACTTGTTCTCGGTTGCTATTGTTAGCTGCAATCTGAATTTGATGGTTCCATCTCAATCTATTCCTAAATAGTGGCCCCTAGACATAGTATAATGCATTACGCTAATTCATATTGTTTCCAGATTTCGTGTATCTATTCACAATGAATGGGCGAAATGTTTTAGAGAATGAGTGGGCATAAGGTGGTATGCAAATTATAGTAATGTTTAAACTACATCATTTTTATATAATAAAGTTATTAGAATACATAATATATGAGGGCTTGAGGATAAGCAGTATGGAGCAGCTCCGGAATGACAGGGTGGGGGAAATGGGAGATCCCCGAGAAAAGCCGCAACTAGCGGCATCGTCCGGCACGATTCCCACATGCGAAAATCCGGTGTCGGCCCCGCCGGGACATAAAACCGGTTCGCCGTGGTAGGAGGCACTAGTAGTGCACATAAGTGGACATCGTGAGAGTTACAGCAGACGACATGCAAGATGGCGGTGTCGAACGAAGATGAGTAATTAGGAAACAAGATGGTGGCTGGAAACACGATGGTGGACATATACAAGGTTGCGACTGGAAACATGATGATGGACAGAAACAAGATGGCCGATAAAGGTTAAGGTGAATGATATAAGATGGTGGAATCCATGATAGCAGGTTGCGCCATGGTACCTCAGCCCTCAGCCCTTGTGCTGGAATATACTGTTACAAATTTCTCTCAATGTCAGTGGACTAAACCAAGTTTGTTGAGGGATTAAGGTCTTAATTAAATAGTCACTTATAATTTCCTAATTTTATTTACAATAACTACAAACTAAATTCTTTCGACTCAACATCTCGCACTAAATTGATATCACTTGCTGTTTACAATAAATGACTTCATTCAATACAATTTACTATGACCTCAAAGAAATTAATGTAATTAAATTACTAAATATCAGTCCCAATATACAGAGCATCAAAAGATATTCAATTAATATAACAAAAAAATATGTAATTATTTGACAGTTACAATATTTACAATAAAATCAGTACCACGTGTTATTCAGTCCCACCTCAGTTTAGTCCAGGTCCCACCAGTCCGCAATATGTAGAGTTCTCCGAGCGGCCTTGTGTACGGTAGCCTTCACTCGTCGGGTATCACACCCTCTCGTCCATTTACACCACAAACACCTCGTCCACCATCGCCTCGCAATCTCCCGTCGTCTTCAATCTTCTACACATCACTCAATTACCACACTCAACTAATTGGCTTCCACAAAAAGACTGCCTACACTCTGGCTTTGGCATGTATTTATAGGGTAGTAGGCCATAACCCAGAAAATTCTCTAAATGCCAAATTGCGCAGAGGATTTTAGTTCCCAGAATATTCTTGCACATTCCCTAAACTCATCGGCTTCTCCAGCNTTAGTTCCCAGAATATTCTTGCACATTCCCTAAACTCATCGGCTTCTCCAGCAGGGAGGAGGAGGGGCTGTGATGCGAGCCAGATCATTGCTGTCAATCATTCCCCCAGGCGAGCGACAGGGCAGTGAGCGGGTCTGCCAGGAGGAAGGGAGGGTCAAGGTGGGTCACATTCCACAGATCTGGACCATGCATGGAGTTCGCATCAGCTTGTAACACTGCTTCATCCTTAAGTTTGTTCGTCCCGAACAGACTGTCCAACATCACAACCTTCGTACAGCGCCAGTCGATCGACGTGGAAAACTTAAGGCTTCGCCCGAGATACCTGTCGACAAATCGGGTAGACCACATCATTGATCTGTTTTAGGATCCTGTACGGGCCCTCCCAACATTTCTGTAGCTTCCGGCAATATCCTTTCCGCTTCTGAGTGATGCACAACCCTACAAGATGTCATTTTTTAAAAGTATATTGAGGCATTCTCTGGTAATATCGTGTTTTAATTCTGTTACTATTAATTTTGAGTTGCCTCCGAGAAAACGCATGAATGTCGACCAACTTTTGAAGTACTTTAATGGCATATTTTTGGTTGACTACTTCTTCATCCACTGGACGTCCTAACAGCAAGTCACCAGGAAGTGGAGCTCTCTCCCAAACAGCATCCTTGTTTAAGTTAACCTTGTAGACTTGTGGACCGCTGAACGATATGCCAGGAGAAATTAGGGTACCTTGGAGTTCCAATATTTCTGGTTGTCTTCTACGAAGATCGCCACATACTGTT
The DNA here is from genome assembly GCA_002778355.1 of Clitarchus hookeri. Classification (NCBI taxonomy): domain Eukaryota; kingdom Metazoa; phylum Arthropoda; class Insecta; order Phasmatodea; family Phasmatidae; genus Clitarchus; species Clitarchus hookeri. Next base: position 410,355 of record NQII01000580.1, on the reverse strand, counting down.
CCAGGGTATGGTTTANTAGGGTACCTTGGAGTTCCAATATTTCTGGTTGTCTTCTACGAAGATCGCCACATACTGTTCCAGGGTATGGTTTAGCCTCTTGACCATCCCATCCGACTGATGGTGTAGTGCTGTGGTACGAGTTTTCATCATTCCTTAGATCCTAGTTACCTCCTGGAAAAGAGTTGCTTCAAAATTTCGTCCTTGATCAGAATGATGCTCTAGTAGCACTGCAAACATCACGAAGACATTCCCTACAAGTGCATCAGTTACCGTGCCAGTCAGTGGTTGGCATACTNTAGGGTACCTTGGAGTTCCAATATTTCTGGTTGTCTTCTACGAAGATCGCCACATACTGTTCCAGGGTATGGTTTACCCTCTTGACCATCCCATCCGACTGATGGTGTAGTGTTGTGGTACGAGTTTTCATCATTCCTTAGATCCTAGTTACCTCCTGGAAAAGAGTTGCTTCAAAATTTCGTCCTTGATCAGAATGATGCTCAAGTAGCACTGCAAACATCACGAAGACATTCCCTACAAGTGCATCAGTTACCGTGCCAGTCAGTGGTTGGCATACTNTAGTAGCACTGCAAACATCACGAAGACATTCCCTACAAGTGCATCAGTTACCGTGCCAGTCAGTGGTTGGCATACTCGGGCAATTTTATGAAATAAGCTTCTGCTACATGAAGGTACCAATTCACCCTCTCAGTGATTGGTAGTGATCTCCGAAAATGTCCACTGCCATCCTCTCAAAAGGGGCCCCAACATTTTATTTACGAAGGGGAACACGTCTCTTAACCCCCGAACTCTTCATCGCAGTACATGCAATCACGCATACAGCACCACTTATCAACATCCTACCGACAATGCAGCCAATGGAATCTCATTCGAACTCAGTCAAGGGTCTTATTAAAACCGAAGAGACCCCCCGCTGCTGAATTGTGCAATAATATTGGCATTTCTGGGATTCGGCACTATAATATGACCAATTTGAATTACTTTGTTTCCAAAACTTATTTCCCAGTTCCTGTTAAGAATACCATTCTTTATTACAAGGGAATTCCACCTAGTATGACTTGACTCTCATGCCTAGGCTGGATATATCCCCCTATCTTTGTCGATGCCTGGCTTCCTTCCACTTCAATATCGGTTGCAAGGAGGGGTCACTTAACTGATAATTCCTTATGTCCTATTCGGCCCATGTAGGTGACCCATCGCAAGATACATGGCCTTGAATTCTTGTCCTCCTTTCTTTCCACGATACACCGCCTTTTTCTCCTGGTGTTCATAATGACGACAGAATAATTCACATGGTCTCTTCGAAAGTACATCTTCATTGCTGTGAAGGCATCCAGACATATGATGTACACTGAAGAGCCAACAAACTGGTACACCTGCCTAATATCGCGTACGGCCCCCACGAGCACGCATAAGTGTCGCAAGACGACGTGGCATGGACTCGACTAATGACTGAAGGTATGCAGGAGGCAACTTACATCATGAATCCTAGAGGGTAGTCCACAAATCCATAGGAGGGCGAGGCGGTGGATATCTCTTCTGAAAAACACATTGCAAGGCATTCCAGATATGCTCAATAATGTTCATGTCTGGTGATTTAGGTGGCCAATGGAAGTGTCTAAAGTCAGAAGAGTGTTCCTGGAGCCACTCGGTAGCAACTATCGATATGTGGAATGTCGCATTGTCCTGCTGTNTTCCTGGAGCCACTCGGTAGCAACTATCGATATGTGGAATGTCGCATTGTCCTGCTGTAATTGTCCACATCCGTCGGAATGCACGATGGACATGAATGGGTGCAGGTGATCGGACAGGATGCTTACGTATCTGTCACTTGTGAGAGTCGTATCTAGACTTATCAGGGGTCCCATTTCATGCCAACTGCATACGCCCCATACCATGACAGAGCCTCCACCAGCTTGAACAGTCCTCTTTTGACATGTAGGGTCCATGGATTCATGAGGATGTCTCCATACCCGTACATGTCCATCAGCCCGATACAATTGGAAACGAGACTCGTCAGACAAGGCGACGTGTTTCCAGTAATCAACAGTCCAATGGTGGTGTTGGCGGGCCCAGGCGAGGCGTAAAGCTTTGTGTCGTGTAGTCAACAATGGTACACGAGTGAGCCTTTGGCTACGAAAACCCATATCAATAATGGTCCGTTGAATAGTTCGCACGCTGGCACTTGTTGATGCCCCAGCATTCAAATCTGAGCCAATTTGAGAATGGGTTGCACGTCTGTCACGTTTAATGAATATCGTCAGTCGTCGTTTGTCCAGTTTGTTGACGATCTTTTTCCGGCCGCAGCGATGTCGAAGATTTGATGTTTTACCGTATTCCCGATATTCACATTACACTCGTGAAATGGTCGTAAGAGGAAAACCAAATTTTTTCGCTACCTCGGAGGTGCTATGTGCCATCTCTCGTGCACCGACTATAACACCACGTTCAAACTCACTTAAATCTTGATAACCTTCCATTGTAGCAGCAGTAACCGATCTAGCATANTCGGAGGTGCTATGTGCCATCTCTCGTGCACCGACTATAACACCACGTTCAAACTCACTTAAATCTTGATAACCTTCTATTGTAGCAGCAGTAACCGATCTAGCATATTTGCCAGACGCTTGTTGTCTTATATAGGCGCTGCCGACCGCATCGCTTTACTCTGATTGGTTCCATACCTCTGTTATTTGCATACCAACGCCTATGCCAATTTTTTTGGCTCTCCAGTGTATTTCAAAGTCATATTATTGCAGGTGCTGTATTCACCGAGTTATTTCACCTTTCGGGTTGTTTAAATTTAGTAACCAGTATAATGAAGCATGATCAGTCCTTAGGACGAATTGTCTGCTTAAAGGTATGGGTGATAATTTGCAATTGCCTTCACCACTGACAGTAGCTCCCTGCGTTTCACACAGTAATTCCTCTCTGTATTGTGTAGTGACTTACTTAAATATTCCAGCGGCCTGTCTTTACCATATTGGATATGAGATAACACAGCCCTAATGCCAACATAACTAGCTTCAGAATTCCAGAATGAATGGACCCTCTCTTCTCGGGAAGTTTAGCACTGCGGGAGATATCGGTGTTTCCTTTAGCCTATTAAAAGCAACTTAGCTCTCTGGGGTCAAATAAAATTCTGTTTTGGCCTCAGTTAGTTTATGCAGAGGCTATGCGGTCCTGGCGAACCCGGGTACAAATCGACGATAGCAAGCACATAAGCACAGGAAACTTCTCATTTAACAACAATGTCGTCTAGGTACACCTGACAAATTTCTAAGGGCAGAAATTCCTCCATCAGTTGTTCGAAGGTGGCAGGAGCATTGCATAGCCCAAAGGACATAAACTTGAATTTCCAGGTTCCTTTCCTTTGGACTCAAAATGTAGTATTAATATTTTCTTTGTCTTCCAGGGCCACCTCTCACTGCCAATACCCACTCTTCATATGGAAAGTAGGAAACCACTGTGAACCTGCTAGGCTACTCAGTGTGTCGTCTTGCCTAGGGAGTGTGTAACAATCTTTCTTGGTCACCTTATTAAGTGTGCAGTAGTCAACACAAAATATAATAGAGCCATCTTTTTTTTTCCAGGATAATGGGAGAAGACCATGGACTGACTGACGGCTCTATCACATCTAAAGCCTTCATCTCTTTCAGAATACCGTCATCCTCCTCATGTGAAGCTAGAGGTAGTCTCCTTGGTGCCTGCTTTATGGGCCTGGCATTCCCTGTATCGATGTGGTGGCATGCAGCATTAGTACTTCCAAGGTCATTGGACTCACAAGAGAAAGCACCTCTATTTCTTTGTCGCCAGTTGAGTTTTTCTCTTGTTATTGAAAGGCGTTCCCCCAGAGAATCTGGTAGAGTACAGTCGTTATTTTGTGGAATTGAAGCTTCTGGAACATTTTGAAGTGTGTGTGAGACCTGCTTGCAACCCCCTATTGTGGCCCCATCCTCATGATGGCTAAAAGGTTAGATTAATTATTCTTCCTAACAGGGAAAGTATCCGATTTTGAAGATATCAATGTCTTTCCTACAATGACACCATTTCGTAAAATGCCACCTTTCTTGGCTGGTTCGATTATGCCCAAACACCTGACTAATTTTCTCTTGCCTCTGCCTAGAATAACAATTCCGCTACAAGCAGGGAGCACAGTCGTCTGATTACACACTATTAGGCAGCTCATTGGTGAAGATAAATCTCGTCGTGTTGACACTACCAATTCGGTATTACTAGTCTTTAACATCCCGTCGAGTATCGATACAGCACCCCGGCTTGCATAATACATCAGAACCCAAAATGCATTTGTCCTCTATTTCTGCTATGTAAAAATTATGCTCTATGTTAAGGTTACCGAGCCGTAAGAGTATCCTTCTCTTGCCTCTGACCGGTGTGGTCTCGCCTATTACTATATTTAAATAAAAGTGATCCATGCTCTTATCGGATAATCGCTGGGAGGGAGGCCCGAGAATGACCGGTCTTACCACCACTATAGTCGCCCCTGTGTTAACGTCCATCTGGCAAGAAACATCATCTAGGATCCCCTCCACCAATATGGCATCCAAGTCCTGTTTCACTGAACACACTTGAAAAAATATTGGGGCCTTCCCTCCAGCAATCACTGATCTTTGCCCATCAAGAACGGTTTTTACAAGTTTTCCGTAGATGTTGTATTCTCACCTGTCCCTTGCTGCTTGCTTCCTGGTTGCTGATGCTGCTGTTGTGGACAGTTGACTCTCAGGTGCCCCTGCTCTCCACACGACCAGCATTCAGGCAGTTTGGGCGGAGGATGGCGAATCTCCATTCTGCGGACCCTGGAAGGTGTCCCCTACAGTTGTCTCCAAGTCTTTCAGCATCCTCTGGTAGCTGTCGTCCTCTTTTTTCAGCATCACTGCCCGCACTGGATGTCGGGGCATTGATGCCTGCCTTGCAGTTTCCATCTCTAGTGCTCAGGCCAAGGCATAATGCATGGTGTGAGGTGTAGCCAAACATACATCTCGTTGTTGGCGATATTGTCGACGAAGAAGCCGACTGCTACAACATCATGCGCTTCCTCAAAGCAGCCATTCAGAGACAGGTATGGCAGACTTACAATGTCCTGCCACAGTTCTTGCAGTGGTTACCCTGGTCGCTGGGTGCGGCTTCGCAGTTGGGCATGGTGAGCGTGTCGCAATTATCGGTCGCTGAATCTCACATCCAAGGCCGGAAATAATGTGGAGTATTACATGTGATGTAGTTCTGGTAGGGGCCACAGTATGCTCAGTGCAGGTCCCCTCAGTACAACCGCCATGTAGTACGCCCTTTCTCTTCAGTCTAGCCATTAAGGGCTGTGGCGATTTAGAACTGGTGTCAGTATTTGCCCCAAGGTGTCTATCCATCATAGAGGATGGGCTTAATTGTGATGCCTTTACCCACCCCTGGCTGAGACGTACCCACAAGGCAGAACAGCCCTGCGATGGCTGCACTGGTGGCGACCTCTAACTTCTTCTCGCTGCTTGTACTCGTCGGCTCGATGGTGACCAATATCGGCTCCTCTTCCGCTATTCCATGTCGTCTTCCCTGTTTCTGTAAGAATGCTTCCCATTCCTTCTTGAGGGCGCTCACCTCCTGTTTAACTTCCTGTTCAACACTGTCCACTCGTTCGTTTACATTGTCCATTTTTCACCACAAACTTTCATGTTTCCTGTCTACCATTTCGTTAACATTTTCAATCTTCTTATCTATGATTTCAACCCCAGGAGTTACATCTTGAATTTTCTTATGTAAATTCTCATTCAAGCTGTCTATAACTCTGTCTATTTTTATATCCACATTTTCGTTAATATTGTATTTTTTTCTATCTACAAGTTCACATACACTACTGATTAGACTAATTATATTATCATTTACATTGTTGACTTGGCTATTTACAAATTCGCTAACGATACCTACAACATTATTTAAACTGTTATTTTAATTTATAGTTTGGTGACTCAGTCCTTCGATCAAAGCATGGAATGCATTCATGTCTGTCGACATTTTTTTTTGTTAGCATCGACAATTTTTTTTAGCAATTCCTGGACAGAATACTACATTCATTTTTAATATCATGCCTCCNTTTTTTGTTAGCATCGACAATTTTTTTTAGCAATTCCTGGACAGAATACTACATTCATTTTTAATATCATGCCTCCATCCCACAACTGACACCAGTGTTAAATTTTTTCTCACAGTCAGTGGGTTAAACCAAGTTTGTTAAGGGATGTAGGTCTTAATTATATAAAAGAGTTTATTATAATTTCCTGATTTTATTTACAATAACTACAAAACAANTTTTTTGTTAGCATCGACAATTTTTTTTAGCAATTCCTGGACAGAATACTACATTCATTTTTAATATCATGCCTCCGTCCCACAACTGACACCAGTGTTAAATTTTTTCTCACAGTCAGTGGGTTAAACCAAGTTTGTAAAGGGATGTAGGTCTTAATTATATAAAAGAGTTTATTATAATTTCCTGATTTTATTTACAATAACTACAAAACAAATTCTTTCGACTCAACATCTCACAATAAATTGATATCACTTGCTGATTACAATTAAAGACTTTAATCAATACAATTTACAATTACCGCAAATAAATTAATGTAATTAAATAATTAAAAATAAGTTATAATAGACAGTGCGTCAAAAATAATTAATTTTTTAACAAATTATATGTCCATATTTGTCAGTTCCAATATTTACAATAAAGTCCGTATCACATGTTATTCATTCCCACCACAGTCTGCAATGTTCTAGAATTCTCCGAGCGGCCTCGTGCACAGTAGCCTTCATTCGTCGGATATCACGCCCTCTCGTTCATTCCCATCACAAACACATCGTCCCCCATCGCCTCGCAATCACCCGTCGTCGTCCATCCTCTACACATCACTCGATTACCACACTCGGATAACTGGATTCCACAAAAAGGCTACCGAGAGTCCAGCTGTGGCTTATTCTTATATTATCGTAGGCCATCGCCTAGAAATTTCTCTAAATGCTGCGTTGCGCCGAGGGTCCTCATCGGCTTCTCCAACAGGTCAGGGGGAGGAGGGACTGTGACACGAGCCAGGTCACCACTGACAATCATCCCTAGGGCGAGCAACGGGACAGCGAACGGGTCTGCCTGGAGGAGGGGAGATTTGAGGTGGGTCACCACCTACATAGCCGGACCGCGTATGCAGCTCGCATCAGCCCGTAATACTACCAAACCTATCTGCTAGAAGGCGAGAAGACTTCAGGGGCTCGTCACATTTCAGCTAATCAAATTCTGTAAATTAAAGAGATCTGGGCGCGCCCCTGCTCACAAACAAAAACAGTTTCCTGGAGCTTGACAAGGCTAACAAAACTGGATCTTCGAATTCCACTGTTTAACAAAATGTGTTCTATAGTTATATAGTACCAGTTTTGTAGGTACACTGTCGCGGTTCGCTCTTTTGCAGTTGTTGAACACATTTCTTAACCACGCCTATATTTATTTAGAATAGTTATTACTTATAGTTTAAGTTCAAACTTGCGTGAGTTTGAAATAGATTGCGTGATATTCTGCATATGTTTGTTGTTAATATCGTGACTCTAGGAACTCTAGGAATAAGATGAGCCATGATAATCGGTCAGAAGCAAGGTTGAGTTGTTATAAATGTCGTTTTGGTAAACTTGTAAATTAAGGATAATTTGGTGAGTAACATTTAAAACCTTATTACGGCAAACAGTTCGAATTACTAGAAAAAAAAAAGAGCTTAAGAATTTAGGACCAGCAAGGCCACAGTTAAATATAACTCAAGAATAAAGCCAATGTGGTAAACACAGTGTTTCGTATACACGAAAATTAACTTAAGTACATGCCATTTATCGGACTGGCTATGCGGGTGTGAAGGTAGAAACGCGTTGTTTTGTTTCATTTGTTTGCTAGTGAAACCTAATGATCTTGCGTGGCTGCCAATGGGGTATAATAATTGAAACCTTTGGAGATAAAGTTAAAAGTTCGCAGCATATAAACAATGACATAGAATTTTCATTGTTTGGCAAGGTGAATATTCATTGCCAGTTAGCTAGCTCATACAGGTTGAAAACTTCCATACTAACAAAAGCATGTCGTACGCAATTTATTTATCACTGTGCCTATTAAAAAATATTTATTCTAATGATCTGAGTTGGGATAGCGACAGCCCTCCCAGTTTCAAAAGTCACCAGCCGCCACTGCTTCCTAGTGCTAGAAAATGTATTCATCTGGTCCTTATTCTACTTTTTTTTTCGTTACTCTTTTGCATCTGATGCTACTATATTTTAAAGGGAATATATTGTAAGAAATTACGAGTGTACGTTGTTCCCTGTTGACAAATACATTAGAATTTAAATAATATGTCGTCTATTACGATCGAAAAAAATAATTATTCACATATGGTATTTATAATCGGTATGGAATTTACATATAGACTGTGCGGTGTGGATCACTTGAAACTTTTTACTTATATTAAAATGGATAGCAATCTCGTATCCCCACCCCGTGCCAGTANTCAATTAAAATGGATAGCAATCTCGTATCCCCACCCCGTGCCAGTATGAAAAAAAAAATAATAGATGATTGTCAGAGAGTCTTGAACCTAACACTGCAATGTTGAAAATTATTACCCGTTTCCATATNAAAAAAATAATAGATGATTGTCAGAGAGTCTTGAACCTAACACTGCAATGTTGAAAATTATTACCCGTTTCCATATTAGCACGGATTGTGCACGTAGGGAATACGTTCTCGATATAGGATTTGCACTCTAATAAAATAATGTAGTTACGTTTCGCAAAGTTAGGTGGATTCTGACGGGAATATATCGGCTGCAAATTAAAGTTAACTTATTGATTTGTATTTTCCTAATATTTATAATTGTGTAGATGATTGATTGTGTTGTAGCATTTAGTATGAAGTTGGTTGTTGTAGAAAGGAACAATAAAAATTGATAAAAAACTTAATTTAAAAATAATATATTTCGGGTACGCGACATCAAAGCTAGTTCGAAGTACATGCAGGACATATTATTTAATTTATATTTTAGCACTGCAAACAGAACAAATGATTAATATATTAAAATTTAAAAGCTTGCCCCTGGCATTACTATAAATAATATTTTTTCGTGTTGAGTTTAAAAGACAGAGTGGTTAATTAGCAGGTAAGTTATCTCCGGAATCTGAAGGTTGCTACATGATTAGGGTATGAATAAAATATATAACGAATAAATGTTATGTATAGTGCAGTAATTTCCATGAAATAATAAGGCTGACTGAACTCGCGATGTCAAGACTGTACTCAAGGCAATTGAAAAATGTTTTGACTCAAATCTTAAAACCAAATACGTAAACATATGTAATTAAAATAATAGCTTTGTGAAGGGAGAAATTAACATAATTGTAAGTGATGAGCTGTTTTNTACTCAAGGCAATTGAAAAATGTTTTGACTCAAATCTTAAAACCAAATACGTAAACATATGTAATTAAAATAATAGCTTTGTGAAGGGAGAAATTAACATAATTGTAAGTGATGAGCTGTTTTCTTTGTCCGTGGGGTAAGTGAATGAACAACAAGACTGTCTGTTAAGTTTACATCGACAGATGTGTGATGCCTCCTTGATATCCAGGTTTTCAAGAGCGTGATACAGCGCCACTAGTTTTATGTTTTGGAACGACTGNTGTGTGATGCCTCCTTGATATCCAGGTTTTCAAGAGCGTGATACAGCGCCACTAGTTTTATGTTTTGGAACGACTGATAGCAGAGTACTTACATAGTTGAAATGCAGGTAAAGCGTTTTGTCTCCTTACGTGACTTACATTCAGAAAGTTCATTAATTAAATGTTATTTTTATATAAAATAAAAATAATTAAATCGCGCGGTATCTAAATGATAATCGACATGAGTTTATTGTTTATGTAAGAAAAATCTAAAGACTGGCATATAATATTTAAAATAAAATAAATAATTTCGTTATACTGTATAACTTATTTCCATCTATAAGCATAAATCATCGACTTGTTCTGGGTTGCGAGTCTTAGCTGCAATCTGAATTTGACTGTTTCATCCTAATCAATTCGTAAATAGTGGCCCCTAGACATAGTATAGTGAATTACGCGAATTCGTACTGGTTCCAAGTTTCTTATGTCTAATCACAATGAATTTGGGTAAATGGCTTGGAGAATGAGTTGACAAAAGGTGGTATGTAAATTTAAGTAATATTTTAATTGCGTAATTTTAATGTAATAGTGTTATTAGAATACATACAAATATCAGGTTTTATGAGGAGTATGCGGAGGGAGGTATATACAGTAATTGGTACAAAGGATATGGAGAAGGGAGGAATAACCATGCATTCTGATATTATGCCTGGTTTCTTAACAGATGAATGTGTGTATATGTAGATAGTGGAATGTCTCTTCAAGTTTATTCATTTCGTGTGAAACACAGAAGTAGCACCAAAGTTTCCAAAGCCTTATTATTCCAGCTACCATCAAGAATATAGAAAAAAAAAAAAAAAAGATATGTTCACAAATATTAAACTTAAATAGTATATGTATTTTACATAAACAATAAAGAAGTTGAAATGTTTTATAATTGATATATGTGAGAAGAGCTGATTAATTTATTATCGAAGTTCATAGTTAACCAAGTTAAAGAAAAAAATATTAAAAATTAAATATATAATTTTTTTTAGTATGCTGTATAATTGAATATTCCTGTGGTAAATATAATTAATTTTATCATCACTATGCATAACGAATGTTATTATGGTCCGTATGTGGTGCTACATTGGATTGATTTCATATTTTTACTTATATCTAGAAAATTAAGCTTCCTACAATAAAATGCTTGAAATTTTTGCCCCTCCACCTACAACCTCCTCCCCCACACAAAAATTATATTCTACAACATATGTTTCAATTATAAATATATATTTTCATTGAAATGTGACTCATGTTAGTTCGTCTACTTTTTTATTGAGAAAGTGAACAAATTTGGGCGGCTCTTTTCAGCGAGGTCTTGAGAGCCGATGAGGGTGATTGAGGCGAGTATGGAGTGGCACCATAATGAAAAGTTGGGGAGGAATAGGGAGATTCCCCGAGAAAATCCACCGACCAGCGGAATCGTCTGGCGCGATTCCCACTTGCGAAAATCGGGGAGTGACCTGGCAAGGGATTGAACCCGGTTCGCCTTTGACGGAGGCGATGAGGCTAAAAGCTCAGCCACCGAGGTCCCTTCTAGTATGTTAGGCTTGTAAGGTCATTCTATATTAAGAGTACCTAATTCATCACATGGTCACTTTTCGTTGTGTTTGTCTAGTTATAATTATTTTTAACATAGGTATGCCAAGTGGGTGCATGCAAATATTACTTATTTTAAATGTGCAACAAAATCATTCTATTTCCTCATAATTTTTCTTCCTGCAGTTTTTTAATTGGTATTATTAATTATTAATGTCAACAAATTTAACATATGTATACTCCTTCTCCATCTCCTGAGACATACCTTACTCTAAAAAAAATATTTAATGTATAATGCAAATTAAATAAATCATGATTAACAAACATAATAATAATACACCAGGTATATGTTTATCATATCAGTCTTTACAAGACTTGCCCACCTCGAGGCACAAAATACTTGTAATAAAATCAAATATAAAACCTTTTCCAAATGATGACGATGATGGAAGTGGCGATGGTGTTGCAATGCATGTCACATTACTTACCTTACTTACCTACCTGCNCCAAATGATGACGATGATGGAAGTGGCGATGGTGTTGCAATGCATGTCACATTACTTACCTTACTTACCTACCTGCACCAATAGCCGAGTGGCCTAAGGTGTTCACAATGCTGACCACCCAAGATATGGCATTTCGATCCTGCCCTACTCCAGACTATTTTTTTATTTCTGGAGATTAAATAAAAAATAGCAGCGCCTCTAGCGGCCAACTTCAGAACCAACATGGCAGCCGAGTGAGAGCGACACCAGTGCAACTAGCAATCAGAAGTTGAACAAAGGTTTAGGGACGACATCTAAGATGTCGGACGATAGTGGCACACTGTAGAAGCAATAAAATATATTACCACATCTAGTGGTGCACTCTAGTGGACGAGAGAACTACAGCAAACGACATCCAAGTTGACAGGGTCGAGCGAAGGTGAGTAATTGGGAACCAAGATGGTGGATGAAAACAAGATGGCATACATAAACAAAGGAACATACTACAGCTATTTACTCTCGTACAATTTTAAAAACCTTTATGTGATAAGATAAAAAAACTAATTTGTCATATCTTCCATATCGTCATTTAATTTCGGTAGCATTATTATTTTTTGGAGCTCGCAAAAATTGCGGCGGATTACATAATAAAGGACTGGATAGACGAACATTTAAAACGGGGCAGGCGACACGCTGAAGGTTACTCATTTATATGTTAAAATAGATGGGCGGACAGGAATCTGTGATTTAGATGCGGCGTAGAGATGTTAGTGTATAGTGTTATCCCCTGTTGGCTTATATATTGCTGATAGAATTGTGAAGGCAGATAGAGGTACGGGAGTGTCCATCCCTCCACATGAAACACACTTTTAGTTATGTCGAATAAGTTTCAAATGGAAATCTATTCTTGTAATAGCAAACTTTCTTCTGCTGGAGGTTTTAATGTGCTAATTATTGTTATTCATTATTATTGTTAACTCAAGTTTATACATAGAAATGCACAAGGTTTTATGCGGGAAATATTAAAATGACCTGACTTATGTAATGGTATTGACGTTGAGGGGCCCGCCTGTTTGGAGCCTTTTTCCGCATTTGAGTTCGAGAAGCGCAAGAGCTGTAAGGGCTACACTTGCACACGCTAAAAGTGCGCCATCGTCTCTATGCGCAGGGCTCTGAACTGGCAAGCCATTTTCTCGTGGTGCTGCGAGTTCCTGTGGGAATTTAAGTGGCGACCCTATAATGTTAATGATGGAAAGTCTTTAGCAAGGTTCAGTGCATGTCCCTAGATTACTTTTGTGTGCATATAATGAATATATTTTGAGATACATTGCTAAAAANAGCAAGGTTCAGTGCATGTCCCTAGATTACTTTTGTGTGCATATAATGAATATATTTTGAGATACATTGCTAAAAAGCAATTTTTAACCAATTTGGAGTGCTGTGAAATAGCGTTTATAACATGCGTCACGTCTTAAAAGTAATCTACATGCATATTCTGAAGTGTGAGTTCTTTTCGTAGATCAGCACATTGAATGTAAGCTTAATAGTTTCATAGAAAAAAGTAGATTTCAAACACTCTGCGATTCAGTCCGTGTGCCAGGCAGGCGGACCCCTTAATAATTGGAGTGTACGCGTGTTCAATGCGACATGCTGCATTCCANAGCAAGGTTCAGTGCATGTCCCTAGATTACTTTTGTGTGCATATAATGAATATATTTTGAGATACATTGCTAAAAAAGCAATTTTTAACCAATTTGGAATGCTGTGAAATAGCGTTTATAACATGCGTCACGTCTTAAAAGTAATCTACATGCATATTCTGAAGTGTGAGTTCTTTTCGTAGATCAGCACATTGAATGTAAGCTTAATAGTTTCATAGAAAAAAGTAGATTTCAAACACTCTGCGATGCAGTCCGTGTGCCAGGCAGGCGGACCCCTTAATAATTGGAGTGTACGCGTGTTCAATGCGACATGCTGCATTCCANTCAGTCCGTGTGCCAGGCAGGCGGACCCCTTAATAATTGGAGTGTACGCGTGTTCAATGCGACATGCTGCATTCCATCTGACCGACCAGTTACCAAAAAAGTTTTATCGTCACTAATACAGTGCAATGACGGGTACCCGAGTGAGGTTGGATTGTGGGGGACTGGCCTTGATCGATAAAACATAGTCTTTGCAAAAGTTACTTACCTGCCACCAGAACAATATGTGGCTTCCTGAAATCACTCCAATCAAATGCCGGGATGGTTCTTTAAAAAATACCACAGTCATTTATCTCCCCATTTCCAACTGTCTGTGCAATTTACTCTGTCTCTAAATACCTCGCAATCGACGATACACAAGCCCAGCCAATGTACCTACCATAAACCAAGTTACTTTGATTCTATGGGGACTACTATGCTCCAATGGGAAAATATGTTTCAGAGCTCTCTAGCGAGCACCCTGGTGACCACCGTAGATTTATTGTACCATGACAACATAGATGGCATCACCTGGCCTAAAAATAAGTATCTAGGTTCTGCAAATGTTTGGTAGTTATAAAAAGTCTATATACACCATTCTAGAACACTGACTTTGCTTCAGTAAATTTATCTATAACTTTTGCATGGATTTACGAACTGGAGCAAAATAATCCACCCTTATGGGTAACTTTGCCCCAACTTCCAATAATTCATAAAAAATAAATGCGTATTTCAACATCTGTTAGATCTCTGTGGTGCCGAGCCAATGGCTTATAGATAACATTTAATGTATTAGCTATTTTGTTTAGTAATTCATTGAAAATTCACAATGCTTTCTTTCTAAAAGTTGAAAATATTGGAGCAAAGTAGCCCCAGATTACAGCACGTGCCTACTAGCCAAATCATGATGCAATCAACACAGACTTAGCAAAATTTGACCAGAACTGCCTCATTAGACTAACAGGATCACTGGCGACCTGCAATAGGTCACTGTGAAGTACGTTTCAACCTGAAGCATGTGACGGGTAGCACATGCGCTGACTATATGTGGGTTTAGTCTTTACTAGCAAACCGGCCCAGCTACGCCCGGGTACAATTGATTTTTACAGCAATACACTAATAAATAAATTGGGAAAAGACAATTCATTTATGTGAAAACAGAATTATAAAATTATACTATGTTGGCCTAGGTTTTTAACTGATTATGGCAACCCAAAAGGAAGGAAATATTTTTTACCCGATAGCCAAGAAGTAGGGTATTGTTTTTGGAGTGTATCTGTGCAAATATCGCGTAGTTACCACATTTCCGCTTTACAGCGTCGATGTATGAAAATCAAAACGTGAGTTTCATCAAGTTGTAACTTTAGAAATAAGTGTACTAAGGTACTACTTTTTGCGCTTGGCTGAGGGATCTTTATCGGCCACCAAAGTTAAGCAACGTTCCCAGCGGCACACATTTGGATGGGTGACTGTTTAGTGGCATAAAATCTGAGCGCTTCCGGGCTTCGGAGGGCACGTTAAATATTCGGTCCCGGTTGTTATCGATTGATAGCAGTCGTTAAGCCATTTCATAGGTCCTTGGGTGGCCTGATAAACTCTGACACCAGAGGAAAAAAAATACTTCGGTCACATTCCCAGTCGTTGCAGAATTAGGTTTTGTTGTTATTCCACAGAAACCGTACAATTTTCCGGGATAAAAAGTATCCTCTATCCTATTCCACGACCTAAAATACATACATACCAAATTTCATCAAAATCCGTTTAGCCGTTATGGAAAAGAGTGGTAACACACACACACAGACTTTCGAATGTAATATTATAGTAGGATATACTAGCCTTCATTATTAATAGGTAATGGCAGGAAAGATTCGCATGTTCGATTACTTTTGTGCTAGACACCACAGTCCTAGAAATAGGCAAGTCTCAGATAATTGTTTATAAGCTATTTCACCACAGTGTTGTCAGTTGTACTATTTTACATGTAAAACAGTATTCAGTGCTTGTTTATTTTGCAAGTTTGTTGTTTACTGAAATTAATTCTGGTCGTGTCTATTAAGCGGTGAAACAAATTCACAAGTTACAGACATATATGCTCTTGAAGACAATCACTAAAAATTACAACATTTCTGTAAATATCTTTCCTGTTTCAGTTTAAATTTTAAAGGTGGAACCAATTAGTTTCATAATAAATTTACTGGGAAGTGAATTTGAGTTTAACAAGAAGTAAATTATAAATAACGAGCCTGCTTTTCTGTACATGGATGCAAATAAATTTTAGTGAAGTTCTTAAAAACTTAGATGGGAGGTAGGCATTGATGTCTCATTGACAGCAATATCATTAGAGATGAAACCAGATACACATGAAACAATACCAATACATTTAAAATAGACGAGTGACTTACCTGAGATTCGAATTCAGAAACACTTATATTATTAAGCTAGCTTGCAATGAACTGCATAACAGAAGTAGGATTCCGAGCATCAACTTAGGGTGTAATCAGACTAATGTTATGAATGATAAGGTTCACTAACCTGAAATATTATCAATGGCTATCATTTTTAAAATAAGTGCCTGAGCCTTTAAAACTCGCCAGATTATATGCCTGCCATAATGCTACCGGTGTGAAACATTTGGTGGAAATCGGTTGATTGGCCTCCGAGATATGGCATAATACTTATTATTTAATGTTAGGCTATATTACAAAGCGGCGGAGAAATGAGTATTTGTATATACCATTTTGGTGGATATAACTGATAATGTGAGCATACAAAGTTAGGTTGAAATTTGTTTTGCAGTTTCATAGATAAACAATTTTCAGCTGAAATATTTATATGGCCGCCATTTTGAAAATATGTGTGTCTGGCCATTTCAAAGGTTATCAGTTTACATGACCTGCCATAGTGAGACCTGTATGTAAAATTTGGTAGAAATCGGTTGTTTATTCGGTGATACGTAATTATATTTTATGTGATACTATTTTACAAATTTGTTGACAAAAGAGATTTTGCATGGACACATTTGATGGTTACAGTCAGCATACGAAGTTCCATTTGAATTAATTGCATGGGTTCATCGATATAACATATAAAACTAAAATAGCTATATTACTGCCATTTTGAAAATAAGTGTGTGGCATACATAAAACACATCAGTTAACATAACCTACTCTAGTACTATTTCTTTGCAACATTTGGTAGGAATCTGTTAATTGTTTCCCGAGATATGACGTAAAAACTTTATTTATTCGTGAGGCACTATCGTACAAAATGGAGGACAAAAAGGCTTCCTCTAGATACATTTGATGTTTGTTATACTATATACCACAGCATGCAGGGTTAAGTTGGAATTGATTAAATGATTTCGGAGATGTAGCATACTATGCTAAAATAGCTATATGGCTGCCATTTTGAAAATAAGTGTCTGACATATTTGAAACATGTTTATACATTCCAATTGCCATAGTACTATTTGTTTGCTAAATTAGGTACGAATATGTCAACACAACCTTTATTAATTCATGTAGTTCTATCTTACAAAATTGCTAACAAAAATGGTTGTTGTTTGGTTTATATGATGCATGTAATATACACTGTCAGCGAACAAAATTTGCTTGGAATTGGTTAAATGGTGTGGTAGTTATACCAAATAAACTTAAAATATTTGTATGGCCACCATTTTGAAAATAAGTTCATTGTAAATTTCAATTACTTATATTTCCTTGGCGTATCATATAATTACTAACATGCCAAATTTCGCAAAAAATGGTTCAGTTGTTTTTGAGAAATAACGTAATAGCTTTATTTATTCATGTGGCAGGCAAGCCTTGGCTCACATCTTGCAATGCCTCTAGTAACTGTCTGGGGCGTGGGGCGTGTCGTAACTGCAACAAATTATGTTAAGAAAACCCCAAAGGACTCAATAACTAAGTGTAAACTATTACACAATATTAAGAGAAGGCATTTGGTATGGCAGGTCTTCAAAGTAAATTAGAGTGAACCCTGATTAGAAAGAGTGTAGATACTTTAGCCAACTGTCCGGAGAAAGAAAGGCTTATGAGATCACTTTCTTGTTTGTGTTTCTGTGCGTGTGTGTGGCGTGAGACACGACACCTTGTGTGCACTACTCGTGCAGCGAGTGCCAGCAGAGCCAACATAAACCGACTTTTGCTAATCCATGAGAAGATGGTAATTTGCCTGAAGGGAAAAAAGAGTTAATATTAACGTTAATAATCTATTACCAAAACGAAGTCCACGAGGACAATTTTTTTTATACCGTACCATATCAAAAACTAAATTACCCCAGATATGTACCTTTAGAACTCCTCATGTACATCTAAGGCTGTATGTCAACAAGACATACAGCTTGCTAAATTTCTTATACTATAGATAATTATCTATCCTAAAAATCTGCGCAAATGCTAACACAATTGGCCTGGCAGTGTGTTACATGCATGGCTAAGGGGGTCTGTGCGCTAAAAGCTTCTTTGGGCGCATATAACGCTGAGTTAAGTCAATATCATAGTCCCCAAGGGCAGTTATAAGAGGATTTGTATGTTCCTCGCTTGATTTATAAAAATGTTCTGTTTGCTTGCGAATTACTTCGTCCAGCAGTTATTGTTTTAAATAGGCGTGCAAGCATCTAACAGGGAAATAAATATCTGGGTGCATCGGTGGCCAATCGGAGGCATTTATTTTGCACCACCTGAAATTATTGTAAATTAGTTTGTGCACAGTATGTCCAAACGGGTGCTTCATATGTGATGATGGAGCGAATCATTGTCTGATATAATCGTCTCCCATTTTTCTGTGGCAAACCAGTACCACGAAATAAAAGAGGATATAAAGTTACCATGAACGCATAAGAAAGATTTCTCTTAACTTCCACATGGCGGCGCCATGTCAGCTTTCTATCCATGGTAAGGCCAAGGTATTTAACTTCATCTTTAAATGGAATATCCTCCCCAAAGAGAGTGAGATTTAGCAGATTAGGAGGAATGTTCCGGCGAGTGAAAACAACAGCCTCNATGGAATATCCTCCCCAAAGAGAGTGAGATTTAGCAGATTAGGAGGAATGTTCCGGCGAGTGAAAACAACAGCCTCGCATTTTCCCATATTTACTTTAATTCGCCACCGGCGAAAATTATTTTCAAGCTCATTGAGCTGTGCCTGGGCGCACTGAGTGGCAACTTCAGCTTTGCGAGATCACGTGTAAATTAGTGTATCATCAGCATAAACTCTTAAATTAATATGCCAGTTAGGGGGGCGCGGAATATCGTGGGTATAAATATTATAAAATACTGGACAAAATATGCTGCCCTGGGGGACTCCAGCTCTAATTATTTTCTTTTCTGGGGTAGCGCCATCAATTGAAACGGTAAACGAGCGCCTAGCTAGATATGAAACTAATAATTTAATATAACAATCGGGGAAATTTTTCTTTTGCAATTTTTACAGTAAACCTGCATGGAAAACCCTGTCAAATGCCTTTTCGACATCTAAGAATACAGCGACGGTGTAATGGCGTCAGTTAAAAGTAGTAGTAATATGCTCGGATAATCTTACGAGCTAATGAACGGTATAATGGGCTTTCCTAAAGCCAAAATGCTCATTTGGAAAAAATATTTAATTCACGAATATGAGTTTCAAGGCACCGCAATAAAACGCGCTCGTGAATCTTAGAGATCGAACTGAGCAGACTAATGGAGCGGTAATTCTGTAATAGTTTCGGGTCTTTACCCGGTTTAGGAAATACAAAAACTGAGGCACATTTACAAGAGGCGGGGAAGTGTGCAAGATTAAAACTTGCATTAATGCACTCGGCTATGGCTTCAAGTATACTGTCAAGCAGTTGCTTGAGAACTATAGCCTGCAGCGAGTCGAACCCAGGTGCTTTACGTGGCTTCATTAGTTTAATAATTTATTTTACCTCGTCAGCATGCGTGGGTTCTGGCTCAGCAGTTGAAGACTGCTGCAAACGCACTTGGAGGTTCCTATGAATGTGAACCTCAAACGCTGGATCTGAGGGATCAGCATTGGGCTATAAAGCTAGTTCTAAGTGACCGGCCACAGCCTCAGCTTTTTGCTGGGGCGTGTAGGCCGTGCCTGCAGTGCCTTGAAGAGGCGGGATTGGATCGCGTCTCTTTGTAAACGCCTTCGTGCATATATAGGATAATTTATTATTCAAAATTTCAGTTTGCCAGATTCTAATATCAGTATAAATTCGTTCTCTAAGTTCGTTAATCTGGGATTTAATTAGCCTGGTTCGAACACGGGAATAGCACCTGCGCAGGTTATTTTTGCGCAAGTTAACTCCCTGATAAGTTCAGGCAGTGTATCTGCAAGCGTTCGCGGTGTTTTTTTTTTTCGGGACATAAAGATTCATTCCTGTCTGAATTAGCTCTGTGACACGAGTTACAGCAGAGTCTAATTATTCGGGAGTATTAACAAGAGCTGGCAGATTCATTGCCTCGTCTAGGTATTCCCTAAAGCCAGGCCTGTTCGCATTCTTATAGCCTTTAACTTTGCGAATTGGCATGTTGTCAGTTTCAAAATCGCTGAACAACATGCGGACTGGATAATGGTCCGAAGCCAATTCGTGGAACACTTTTAATTCGAAGGTCATGTGAAGGCCTTTCTTAAGCACGATATCTAGTATATCGGGCCTCTGATTTGATGCTGGCTGAAAAGTAGGTTCGCTGGGCGCATTAATACAATAATTATGTTGCTCCTGGTGTCTAAATAAGTTATTCCCATTCGCTGTACGCGCGAGACAGAGCCAAGCGGAATGTTTTACATTTAAATCGCCAACAGCGAGTAAAACAGGTGAAGAATTTATTAATTCAATTAAATCTGCTCTTAAAAGAGTGCGGCCTGACGGGCAGTCAACAGAATAAATTGAAAGGCGCTGTAAACTTAATTTTACTTTAATACCCACTGCTTCTAGTGTTTCTAGTTCTAGTAGTTTAGCTGGAGTGCACGCGATTGTGTGGTGAATTAAAATTAATACTCCGCCACTAAATTGATATCTATCTGAACGATAGCTTTTAAAACCCGGGAATGAAAATCTAACTTGCAGGCGCAAATACGTTTCATTAATAGCAATAATAGGAACCTGGTGCCAAGAAATAAAATCTATCAGCTCTTGTTTCTTATTGCGAACGCCTAGAGCATTCTAATAAGCAATACTATTAACTCAATTAAACCTATGAGAGGGCAGACTGGTATTCTGCCCTATAGTACACATTGGAGGACTTGGGTAAAATTAATAGGACGAAACCCAAGAGGGCCTGACACTTATCATCCTGCCCTCGTGCTGAGTCCGTCCAGATAGTGAGAACCTTGAAAAGGCTCGCCAGTATCTCTACGAGTGCTGGATTACCTTGTACAATGGGGCAGGACTTTATTAAATTTAAAAAAGTCGGAGTTTCCAGGTTGTCCGGAGCGATTGGCCTGCTAGTTGCCGAAATAGCCGCACTGGCATGGTCCGGGACGGAAGCTGGCCTCTCATTGGACGGAATCTGCTTGGTGGAGGGCTTCGATGTGTTAGAGTTCGGGGGAGGGGGTTCGGAAGCTGGCTGCTGCTCGCAACCGACAGCCTGCTGCGGTGCGGGATATTTCCCCACCTTTCGGCGAGTTTGGGGGTTCGCCTTTCCCTTGTATGGGGTTGGGGGAACTTGGAATTGGCGCCAAGGGCGCAGATTATTAGATAGAAATGGAAAATCCAGCTCGTCATAGGCCAACACACCGTAGGTGTCGGCGGTGGGAATGGGGATAGCTTGTGCGTACTCAGCCACAAAATCTTTCACCTGTGTGCACCTGTTGCCGCGCCCCTGAACAGTGTTCCACTGTTCGTGGGCGGGTATAGCCCAGGCGGCGTGGTGAGCCCGGAACTGGGCACCAGGAGTAGGGAAGGCAGCTCTGACATCTTACTCATCTGCTAGCGCTTTTTGCGCTATTCAGCAGGGAGGAAGCGCCACTCTTCTGCCTTAAAGGTCGAGCAACCTCTAAAGTTGGCTGCGTGGTTGCTGCCACAACCTACGCAGTGCCTTAGGGACCTGTCTTCCTTGTCAGTCAAGGTGCACTCTAATGTTAGGTGCACCTGACCACAGAGGTGGCAGCGAAATAGGGCGTGGCACACCCTGCTTGAATGGTCGAAGCGCTGGCAGTAATTACACTGCGCAGGGCCAGGAGCGCGTTAGAAGTCCTCAACTTTGACGACCAGAGCGCAAAGGCCGCAAATCTGGTGGATGGTGCGGGAGTGCTTGTTGTTGGGCAGCTCTACAATAAACATGTGCAGGGGCTGCCTGTCACGAAGGTAATGCTTGGGGTGGATTGAAATTGGTTGGAAGCCAAGGGCCTCTTGGATGAAGTCCGTTGGTAGGGACTTCTTCAAGCCTTTAATTGAAACCTTGAGTGGCAATTCGTTACGGGGAGAGAGTACATTAAAGCCAACCCTTTAGTGTCTCGAGAAGGTGGATGGCGGACGTATAGTCGTCGTACGACTTAGGAAGGTATTGCACACCCTGGGGAACCACTCGATTTACTGTCGGTTCCTGCAGGCGAGTGCGGAAAAGGCGTATCACAGTAGTGTAATCACACTCTTTAGTGTGATACACTGTGATGGGGCGGATGTCTGGGCGCTTTGTTGCTGAAGGCGGTTGCGGAGTGCTCTGATTGGCCGGAACAGCCGGCGAATCAGCGTCCATTTCCTGGGCTAGGAGGGTTGCAGCGGAGGGGGCAGGCGCGGCCGGGTGGTCCTCGGGTCGCCCAGCCTAACGGTCTGGGTTGAGCTTGGCATTCCTTCAGCTGCACGCACTCACTCCTGTAGGCCTTATCCGCTTGCTGCAGGCCGCTGGTCCAGCGTGTGGCGAATTCCATGCGGCAGGCGCAACCGGCGGGTGGTTGGTGGCATGCATCCACAGTAGATAAAAGTAGAATAAAAAGTATGTTCGGGCACAAGGGGATGGGGAATCGGCGCCGGTGCCGGTGATTCATCATCATCACAGCACTAACCCGAGATAAAATTCCGTCATTGCTCCAGCTGCCACTATGCATCTCAGAATCACAGCAGGTTCTGGGATGAATAATGAGAACATAGTCTGGAAGGCTGAAACAGCATTTCATTACAGTCTTGAGACATGTGGCACCTGTAACTAGAGTGCGTCGTCGAAGGATATTTGCACATTTTTACCTAAAATAGGTGAAGAAGTCTCTGTTATCTCTCCGCATAATCAAGCCAACCATAAAATTTGATTTATGTTCCGAATGCAGATCTGCAAAACCAACCCCTATTCAAAGAAAGGCGGGTATCCGAGACTAAAAATGAAGCTATGTATAAAGGCAGAAATATAGAACGTACTTCAAATTCCATATAGCAGAAATACATCATGAGGAAGAAATATACAAAAAGTGTGGTTTGCGGTAAATATTAATACAAATTCAGTCACCGATAACCCCCAAAACTACAAGATAGCCCTCTTGGCAAACATTATTATTTTTAAATTCATGTTAGAAAAAATTGCCTGCAGTGTATGGATGCAATATGCAGCTTACTTTAAAGTAATCATGTCTCGAGAAACCCAAGACAGAGTAAAAACCACATCTGCAGTCCCGCCACACTGCTGTGTCTCTATCTGTATGGGTTTTTGCGATCTCCTACTCTGGCAGCAGGAGTCAATAGTTTCCACTCTTTATGAACCACACAAACGAGAATTAATTTTTTTTCTCGAATTGCAAGTTTTCTGTACATAANAAACCCAAGACAGAGTAAAAACCACATCTGCAGTCCCGCCACACTGCTGTGTCTCTATCTGTATGGGTTTTTGCGAACTCCTACTCTGGCAGCAGGAGTCTATAGTTTCCACTCTTTATGAACCACACAAACGAGAATTAATTTTTTTTCTCGAATTGCAAGTTTCCTGTACATAATNATAGTTTCCACTCTTTATGAACCACACAAACGAGAATTAATTTTTTTTCTCGAATTGCAAGTTTCCTGTACATAATTACATCTCAATACAAATTGCAGTATAGATATGGACATACAGCTTCTTGTAATCCAACTGGAAAGAATATATACATTTAGTAAAAATATGAACCTTAACACAGGAAAAATAATAACCATTAAATACAGGACCCCTCGAAATACTTTTCAGACGTCCCCCACGGGATAAAGACATACTTCACAAAATACTATTTTATCTTATTCGGTAAATTCCACATATTTATACCACAAAGCACCTAAAAAATATAAATCCTCACTACGTTTTAACGAGAATCGAATAGGCGAACACAAATAAAATTTTTTTTCCTATTCTATTATTAGAGAAATAGGGTTGCAGCATGTTTCTCACATAGAATCCGCGATGTTAGTATCTAGCATTGAGAACCACGATTCTTTGTTTTTTCGTTTAAGAAAAACATGATAAACATCACCTTTTGTAATAACTTACGCTGGCAAATACATACAAATAAATAAATAATATCTCTATACCGAGTGTTGATTTATTAGGTATCAGCAAATCATGTCACGATTAGCGTTTTTCAGGCATTCCGAGTCACAATTTTTCTTTTTTCAGGTATTAAGAGCCGCCATTTAGCTCTCAATTAGTCAAGATATTTTCCAGGATTACGTTATAATTACTTGAAAATCCTTAAACTAGGTAAGTATATTTAAACCATTTAAAATACTTAACCCTGGCTTATCACATGCCTTAAACCTCTATTTATAAAGGAAATTACTCACAAACTGGATTTTTCAGCATGGTCTCGAAATTCATCGACCAGATTTGTTGTCGTCATAGAAAATAGCCCCTCAGAAGTCTCAGCCTTTATTCAAACTCGACTTGGGCCTGAAAACGGTGTCCTCGCTGACTGCGACGTCACCATTGTCTTTAAATGGGACTGAAGGAGGGAAGAAACGTTGCTGCATGCTGCCACCCCGGCGTGCGTGCAATAGTAAGCCGACCTTCTTGCACACCAGACCTCGGTGCGTCCAGCACCCACAGAGCGCCGTCAAACTGGATAAGATGCTTCACGACGTACAAACTCATCGGGCAGGCTGGCACGTAACTTAATTAATGTGACGCTGTCACAATATACAAAAAAAAATGTTCTCACCCACAATTTTTTTACATAGTGTTCGAATAGATCTAATTCGTTTGGGGAAAANAATATACAAAAAAAAATGTTCTCACCCACAATTTTTTTACATAGTGTTCGAATAGATCTAATTCGTTTGGGGAAAAAGCTCACAAATATTCTATGCACATGTTTCTGCATATACTAATGCAGGTCTTTTTTCACTGAAAACAAATTTTACCTTGTAGTGTCGGGAAAACCAAAGACATTTTGCACCGTAAATATGCATACTTTCATGAAAACCGAATAAGGTAGGAGAATAAAGCGCCCACTTTCAGAAAAAAAAAATTTCTATTTATTGCTCAGGAATGAATTTGCAATAATATGCTTCATGGTCCGAATAACACTACGTATTTGTATTCCCGAANATATTTATTGCTCAGGAATGAATTTGCAATAATATGCTTCATGGTCCGAATAACACTACGTATTTGTATTCCCGAATGATCGTGTTATAACGAGGCGAAAAAAAGTTTCGAATTTTAAGTTAAATTAATTCTGCACCTTCGGCAGGAAACACCTATGTTTAGACTCTGAGGCCCGCCCATTGAAAAAAAAAAATCTACCAAAGTTCTCTAATATTATAACTATATATTAAAATACACAGTATTCAACCTAAAGTGTCACCACTAATCCATCACGATGTTTGTAATACCGAGTATAAAACAACTCCAATACATCATGAAGCCCAAAACCGAAGATACATATACAAATCGGCAATCTTTCAACCCAGGCACGACAGTGTATCATAATTATGCCCACAATAAATTTTCGAAGGGCTAGAAGCAGGAGACAGCTCCTCCATTATCGGTGTTAATTTTTGCGGCTAACTTCGTGCACACACGGTCTGCTACCACCAAAATGCCCGGGAAGAGTTCCGAAGTTCGCTAACATACTTGCACCCTATCGGCCCCGCATACTGACCCAAAGACAAAAAAAAAANCGGGAAGAGTTCCGAAGTTCGCTAACATACTTGCACCCTATCGGCCCCGCATACTGACCCAAAGACAAAAAAAAAAAAGTATTAAGCAAACATATAAGTAGTGAATTCGCGAAAAAATTTCAAACATACTAATGTTTGCTTACNAAAAAAAAAAAGTATTAAGCAAACATATAAGTAGTGAATTCGCGAAAAAATTTCAAACATACTAATGTTTGCTTACATTAAGTATTACACCCATGCACAGGAAAACCACAGGGCTGCAGGAGAGATTACTGAGGTCAGAAAACTTACTGCAATCTGCGAAAGTATGGAAACTTGGGCACATCAGTTCAGGTCCCTGGCGGAAAAGCCCCAGGTCCTTTTTTGTACGATGACATCTTCAACAATGCAGCATTAAAGGGGACCACAACTTCGAAGGAACAAGAGTGCTCGCTTCCCATCACGAACACACTCACAGCGTCCATTCCCTCAGCACACACATTCACGCAGGGACAAACTCATGGCCAGTCCATTCTTCACGCCGCTGTTTCGCCCCAACACAGCGAACCAGGTTCAATTCCCGGCAGTTCATGTTCTCTCGGAGCGCTCCCTGCCACTGTTCGCCCTCAGCTCTTGAGAGCTGTAAAATCCAGTCAAACCCACTCCTTTCTCGGCTACAAAACACGCTATATACTCTCATTATAAACGATATTCATTCCTCCATAATTTTAGGTTTTTGGGAAACATTTACTCGCATAAATATACATCGGGGATTGCAGCACTTGCTTCTCATGACGAGCCTACAGGCAGCGTCCTCCACTTTGCGCCTACTAGCAGCGTGATGGGGCTGGCTCGGTCTTCAAACCTCCGCTATTCGCTCCCCGACACAGCGAGCTAGGTTCGATCAATTTAGCACGCTTCCTTATTTTTGGTCAAACGAAATCGGAAAACGTACCTATCGTATCCAGATAGGGGTCCTATCAGGACATTTCGCGGTTGCTCAGTTTAAAAAAAAAAATCCTGAAAAGGGCCCTTTTAGCATTGGATACTTTTTCTAATTTTAAAAGCTATAAAATCAGAAAGACAGCTAGATCTGGCAGTGAGTCCTATCGTGATAGTTTCTGCAACATGTTCAGTGGAAATATCTGGAAAGGATCCCTTTCAGGGGTTTGCATCGCTACTAAGTGTGTTATAAAAACCTGAATATCATTATATATAAAAAGNGGAAAGGATCCCTTTCAGGGGTTTGCATCGCTACTAAGTGTGTTATAAAAACCTGAATATCATTATATATAAAAAGAGATCCTATCAGGTCCTATAAAGGTGAAGTGTCAGAAAATGCTGATAGGGGCCCTTTGAGGATCCATAAGTTGTCCACTTTGTGTTAAGAAAGTGGAAAAATATCCTTTTCTCATATATGTTTTTTTGGGTGCTACAATATTAAGGAAGTTCTGAAAGGTGCCCTATTGGGATTTTAGTTTCTTGCTATTTCAATCATGAAAGTGGTCCTATCAGGATGTTTCAGAAGGTGCTTGGACGAATGAATTTGGAATTGTATCCTATGTGATATTNCATGAAAGTGGTCCTATCAGGATGTTTCAGAAGGTGCTTGGACGAATGAATTTGGAATTGTATCCTATGTGATATTTCCTCTTTACAAGGCAAAGTTCTTGTGTTAGTATCTAGAAGGAAGCACACTCCTGGTGCCCTTCCATTCCCTATGCAAATTACCGCTTGGAGCAGCACTATCACGTCTAGCAGCTAGTAACTACGCAGAGAGTATCGAGAACAGTCAGTACACAACTCGATATTTGTGGATCGCAGAGTATTAAATATATACTAAAAATTATTACGCTTAAATGTATTAATGTATAGTTTTTAATATATTTTACTGCATTTAAATAAAATTGTATGATACTTTAATTATCTACATGTTGAATAATTTCAAAAAACAATAACGGGGTTAAATAGTGGCAATAAACTGCTAAAAATACTGTATCAAATGATAATTACAATTTTAATAGAATTAACTTTCCAAATTACGGTAGACAGCATAAAACTCATATATAATTTTTCACTATGGCATTATTCCTCTGTAATTCCGAAAGAATAAGTTATAAAAACGTCTTTGCATAGTCCTAGCATAATTTTTCTCTCTCATAAAAGCACTGTTAATAATAATGGACTTCACCTGTTATACAATGATTTCAAATTAAATGTGTGCGGTTGGCATAACATTAGCCGTATTTTAGAAATTGAATTGCTTACAAACCGGTTGTAAATTTTTACAACGGAGCGTTTTCATTCACAAGAAAGCGGGAATATACACTGAAGAGCCAAAAAAANAACCGGTTGTAAATTTTTACAACGGAGCGTTTTCATTCACAAGAAAGCGGGAATATACACTGAAGAGCCAAAAAAAACTTGTACACCTGCCTAATATCGTATAGGGCCTCCGGGAGCACGCAGAAGTGCCGCAAGACGACGTGGCNAAAAAAAACTTGTACACCTGCCTAATATCGTATAGGGCCTCCGGGAGCACGCAGAAGTGCCGCAAGACGACGTGGCATGGACTCGATTAATGCCTGAAGGTATGCAGGAGGCAATTCACACCATGAATCCTAGAGGGCAGTCCACAAATCCATAGGAGTACGAGGCGGTGGAGATCTCTTCTGAACAGCACGTTGCAAGGCATCCCAGTTATGCTCAATAATGTTCATGCCTGGTGATTTAGGTGGCCAATGGAAGTGTCTAAAGTCAGAAGAGTGTTCGTGGAGCCACTCGGTAGCAACTCTCGACTTGTGGGGTGTCACATTGTCCTGCTGGAACTGTCCACATCCGTCGGAATGCACAATGGACATGAATGGGTGCAGGTGATCGGACAGGATGCTTACGTATCTGTCACTTGTCAAAGTCGTATCTAGACGTATCAGGGGTCCCATTTCACGCCAAATGCACACGCCCCATACCATGACAGAGCCTCCACGAGCTTGAACATTCCTCTGTTGACATGTAGGGTCCATGAATTCATGAGGATGTCTCCATACCCGTACACATCCATCCACCCGATACATTTGGAAACGAGACTCGTCTGACCAGGAAACGTGTTTCCAGTCATCAACAGTCCAATGGCGGTGTTGGCGGGCACAGGTGAGGCGTAAAGCTTTGTGTCGTGAAGTCAACAACGGTACACGAGTGGGCCTTCTGCTCCGAAAGCCCATATCAATAATGGTCCGTTGAATACTTCGCACGCTGGCACTTTTTGATGCCCCAGCATTCAAATCTGAGCCAACTTGAGAATAGGTTGCACGTCTGTCACGTATAATGATTCTCGTCAGTCGTCGTTTGTCCAGTTCGTTGACGATCTTTTTCCGGCGGCAGCGATGTCGAAGATTTGATGTTTTACCGGATTCCCGATATTCACAGTACACTCGTGAAATGGTCGTACGCGAAAATCCAAATTTTATCTCTACCTCGGAGATGCTATGAGCCATCTCTCGTGCGCCGACTATAACACCACGTTCAAACTCACTTAAATCTTGATAACCGGTCATTGTAGCAGCAGTAACCGATCTAGCAACTTTGCCAGACGCTTGTTGTCATATATAGGCGCTGCCGACCGCATCGCGTTATTCTGATTGGTTCCATACCTCTGTTATTTGCATACGCACGCCTATACCAGTTTTTTTGGCTCTGCAGTATATGTTTTGAACTTTTGGAGAGAGCTCAATAATCTAGTTACCATAGCAACGTTGTCATGTACTGAAATTGAATCTACTTGCATTGTTGTCTTATTTAAGCGCAAGAGAAGCAGTAATTATTAAGCTTTTTTCTAATTTTCTCTCAATGATATAAATTAAGGTTCATTTTCGACCTAATCGTGACTATGAATAGTCAATTAACCATAAAACTAGAGAATAATTCTGAATTTTTTATTCAAACTTAACACATAAAATATGGAAACACAACTAATTGCTAACTACACTAAACAAATATTGTTATCGTGCTCAGGACCAGGTAACTAGAAATTGGAAACACCTACAAACTGTTTGCACTGCGTTAGCATACAGCATTGGAGTGGCAAGTGTCAAACCACCACACTTGCATAATCTGCCACCAGTTTAACAATTGAAATCATAACAGTTTTTTATTTTCTCTTAATGGCACTGGAATATTTTGTCTCATTGTAGGTACTGAACAAAATATTAAAACAAATACTGTGAAAACGGTTACATTCAAGTTTTGCCACTAAGTAATAATTGATAAAGAAAATCATTTATTTCTCATAATCATATATTGCGCCCATGTACGACCAAAAATTAAAAACGAATTAAATATTATTCCAACTTACAACAAACACATAAAGGTCCCAATCCCTTGGCACAATTACCAAAGGACACAACACAAAATATTTATAAAACGAAGGTATTAACACAATCAAATATGATCAAAAACCAAAAAGGAATTGCTAATAATTAATAACGCTGGGCGACCGTACATGGCCAAAAGGAGTATAAATAAAATTTAAATTAATACAAGACTTACTTGTATGATAAAAACATATATAATAGGCCCACAGGAAGAATGTATTGTCTATAAATAAAAAATATGTGACGTGTGGTTGTGTCTAAGTAAATGTTTTCTTTAAATTTTCTTATTGAAAAACAAAAAGAAATAACTCTTCAAAAAAATAACAATATTCATCATCATTCAAAATAAATTAATGGCAGTTTANTGAAAAACAAAAAGAAATAACTCTTCAAAAAAATAACAATATTCATCATCATTCAAAATAAATTAATGGCAGTTTAATATAAACGCAATATAGAGCTCTGAATATGGCAAAGATTAGTCCTAGATGATAGGACATGAAAGGTGACATAAAAAATATAATTATATAAAACAAAATAATCAAGAAAATCTCTTCAATATTATTAAAACTAANGTGAAAGGTGACATAAAAAATATAATTATATAAAACAAAATAATCAAGAAAATCTCTTCAATATTATTAAAACTAAAAAATACAATAATTCCTTTACGTTTAATATGTAAGAATTTAATGAGTCTATCATGACACAAAAATTGACAAGCCAAGACAATAAAAAAATTAATTAATTCACTGTTTAAACATATTGAAAAGTAAATTAATTGCTCGAGAGGGGTACCTAGCACGAAATGTATTAATAATTTAGTTAAAAAATATCTGGAGAGGTCGTTATATTAAATGTTGTAAGTAAACACAGAATTAAAAAAACAGTGCATGATATTTCAACTTAAAAAAAAATCATATTTAAAATAAACGTTTTGTAGTGTCTTAGCTGTATGACGACATCGTGGAATCTATGGTGACAATTAAGATATCTCCCGAGCAAGAAGATCACATAATTCGCTGTCGAACACCAGCATGGCGGAAATTCACTTGACTACGTCGCCAAGAACAAGGAAAGCACACGTGACTTGCAGAAGTGTTATCCCAAGATGAATAAAATAATTTAGCCAGCATATGCAGAAATGTTAGGCCCAAGTATGCCCCCGACGAGAACTAGTGCACACCACAGCTTCATTGGAATCCCCGAGACGTCCTATTTCACCCTCCCTCCTCCCTGGTCGGGACACACAAGCCGCTGACGAGACACGAAATGAAGGGGAAGTNGACGTCCTATTTCACCCTCCCTCCTCCCTGGTCGGGACACACAAGCCGCTGACGAGACACGAAATGAAGGGGAAGTTCCAGATTATCTCGCCAGAAAGTGCTGACAAAGGTTAGTCAAATATTGCGGGACACAAGTTAAATTCAGGAGCAGCCGAGGCAGGAGTTCAGTTGTTCAGAGTCAGTTGAATCCGCGCCATCGGGAGACGCTGGACCAGGAGGAGTTTAATCCCAGCTGCCGGACCAGTGTCAATGAGAATCAGACAGGCAGACATACCGCATGCAGAGAGGCGGCAGTCGGGTAAGTCAGTCGAGGCCGTGTTCGGATCCCGGCCGAGCNACAGGCAGACATACCGCATGCAGAGAGGCGGCAGTCGGGTAAGTCAGTCGAGGCCGTGTTCGGATCCCGGCCGAGCCAATTATCGTTAGCCGAGATGGGAGTTGTTCAGCGGTACATCTGCGAGACGAGTTAGGTGNCGGATCCCGGCCGAGCCAATTATCGTTAGCCGAGATGGGAGTTGTTCAGCGGTACATCTGCGAGACGAGTTAGGTGATCAGCCGAGATGGGAGGCGAAGGAGACACGGGAGTAGGCAGTCATGTGACGGGAACAGTGCCGAGTGGCAGCCCCNTTCAGCCGAGATGGGAGGCGAAGGAGACACGGGAGTAGGCAGTCATGTGACGGGAACAGTGCCGAGTGGCAGCCCCATACCGAGGGGCGCCATTCCCCGAGAAGATGTAGTCGTGCGCCGGATGGCGACGAGGCAAGGAGTCAGTCAGTAAGTCAATTGTGACGTCACCGGGGAGAGAACCTAGGAACAGCAGAGCCTTTATGTGCAGATTTTCGAGACAAACAAAGTAGAAATGTCGAGAACTAATGATCACATTCCCGAAATAGTAGTGGTAGGTGCCGAAGTGGGGAGGTCGGAAGCGCAAACCGGATCAAGGGCAGATGTTGACGCCAGAAAGGAGACGCGAGGTCTTCAACGAGAATCGCCAGCTGAGGTCGCAGAGACACCAAAAATCCTGGAAAACCAATTCCGGACTTCAGCGAAGGGAAGCCGAGCTGACCCAGCTACTTCAACCAAAGGCGGAGACGAGTGNACCAATTCCGGACTTCAGCGAAGGGAAGCCGAGCTGACCCAGCTACTTCAACCAAAGGCGGAGACGAGTGGTGAGCCACAACGAGGAGCGCCACAGGGAGTAATCCAGTGCAGCCTGTAGCTGAGAAGGACAGGTGGGAGCCTGCCGATAGCTCCTCGCTGGGATGTCGTAGGGAGTCAATCAAAGCCGAAGGAAGAAGCCAGTTGAGTACAGCATGCCAACGAGCGAGGGCCTGTAAAAGTGCCACCCCACTCACCAGACTTCAACTACCAACGAAGACAACTCACCAAAAGCCGCAGTCACAGTTAAGTATAAACGCCTCAATTCAAGAAACCTTCCCCCGACGCATAGCATTCCGCCCACCAGCCCTTCAGGCCTACGACTTGTAGGCGGGCTCAGTCTCGCCAGTGTGTGTATAAATACCTACGTTACCTTCAGGGAAATAAAATACTTGTGTGTTAACTAACAGAGGAAACTCGTATTGGTTTACCCCTTACTCAAAAACGACAGGTGCCCTTAGTCTGCACCAAGTAAAGTAACTCAGTACCCTACTAGCCATCATTCTGTATAACTCAGGTGACCTAGTAGCGACAGTCTTTCTCATCTACCCATGTGTCGTCACGCTTCACGCTTCGAGTGTCCAAGCCACCTCAACCACATCTGTCTATTACACCATTTCAGCAACTTTTCCACCAAATAAACATCGGAAAACCTCGTAGTCTGTATCTCCTTTGCCTAAAAGCCTCCGGCGATGGGTTCACCAAGTAGGGCCTCGAGGTAATACACGCACAGGTAAGATGCAATATGCGAACCACCTTGTACAATTCCGCAGACTAGTTGTGATGATAGACATCGTGGAAAGTGCTGTGCTGTTTGGAGATGCGCATAAGGTCACTGATTTTGGCTTTAGGCTTGTGTAGGTCCCTCCTTGTCGGGAAAGCATACATGGTCGAAGAAAGAAGTCGTCCTTGACATCTTCGGGCTTTGTGCGAGTGTTATAATTATTGGTTGAATTATACTTGCGGACGAGTTTCGGCAGTAGATCAAGTATTAAACTATTATCTACCATCATCAGTGTGCATATATTTTGGTATGTGTCCTTCACACAACACATCCTCCATAGCCTCGGTGATGTCACACACATTCTTCGACTTGGGTATTATGGCCCAGGCATTAATAGAAAACATGTCTATTATGGTCAAAATGCAGCGGTGGCCTTTATTTCAACGAGAAAACTTTTGCATTTCGATCAGGTCGGTTAAGAAAGTATCGTCCAGCCCTTTTATGATGTACTTTCTCCGAGGATAATTTCTTCTGGCTGACATTTACAATTCCCCGGAAATGGTATATTTCGTCATCTCACGCTTTGACAAGATCTTCGATCATTGATATAATCTCGTTGGTGTGCGACTGGTTGCCCACAGCCTGCGAAGCGACCAGTAGCCATAGTCTATTGACGAGTTCGTTCGGATCGAACCAAATAATGTAGTCTATCTTGTGTTTGGTGTCGATCTTCTGCAGTGGCAGACCAGATATAAAGCTTCGACCAATTGTAGAAACAGTCCCATGATATTGCCAATTTTCACATGCACTGTGTCCTTAAATCATTGTGTAGCAGGGTAATCGTTCGCATAATGGGCATGTCTGGACTGTAGCAGGCGATGGTACTTGCGCAAATCGGATTCGGTGTAGGGTCCAGGATGCCTACGAAACAAAAGTTTGTACAGACCATGTATAATTTTCACCGTATATAATTATGCCTATCTCCATCACACCTCCTGACAAAACATCACTTCCTTGTTTCCAAGAAACCATTTTTCATTGAGGTCTCACAAGCTGTACATCTTGTTGCTGTTTCAATCGGAGTAGGAAGCGATATAGTGTCCGACCAGAATGCCCACCTCTGGTCCACTCTCTCGTGTTCATTTCTGTTATCGCGCACGCAGCAAATCGGTCAGGGTCAAATCGTCTTTGTCGCTATTGATACCCCCTTCCAATTCGGGTAGTCCCGAACTTCTTTTCCATTTATACTTTGGGGTCGGTCCTTCCACCTTGATTTTAAATTTGATATCTAACTAAGGCAAAGCATACTCCTGGCCTTGTCGATTGAGTTTGTCCATGTGGCTTGTTATCAGCTTCTAAGACAATTCCCTTCGATTCTCGAGAGCCATTCTGCAACTTTTCGCGAGTAGATATTTCGCACAAACACCTTCGATGGCCCACTGCAGCTCAGTCGTCAGTTCGGTTCAGTCTACCATCATTCATAGAATGGAATAAACACAACCACACTGGTATATAAACCAAATTCACTCTTGAGTTGAGGAAAGTGAATTTTCGATCCTTTCTATTTAGTCGATGGACTCATCCAGCATCTTCTTGCTATATCTCGCAATATAGGTTTTCGCAGCCAGTNGATCCTTTCTATTTAGTCGATGGACTCATCCAGCATCTTCTTGCTATATCTCGCAATATAGGTTTTCGCAGCCAGTTTGGACATTAACATATTTTGAAGAATCCTCAATTATTCCCATTTCTGTGCATTTGACTCACTGATCAGGTCTATTATCTGTGCCTCTGCACACCGTACATGCTGGTCGACAGCCACCAAACGTGGATTTGGAACTGTTTGCACACAAATTGAAGATGCCTCATTTTCGTGNGTACATGCTGGTCGACAGCCACCAAACGTGGATTTGGAACTGTTTGCACACAAATTGAAGATGCCTCATTTTCGTGGCGTGTTCATGCAAGATGCTTTGCCCCTAAACACAAATGTATCAAATGTTATGTAATAAACCTGGACATGACAGCCAGGCCCGGTATACACTGGGTAACTTACGTAAAACATGGCAAATGTGAGGT
The DNA here is from genome assembly GCA_002778355.1 of Clitarchus hookeri. NCBI lineage: Eukaryota > Metazoa > Arthropoda > Insecta > Phasmatodea > Phasmatidae > Clitarchus > Clitarchus hookeri. The sequence goes on along the minus strand of NQII01000580.1, from coordinate 374,944 downwards.
ATGCTATGACATTTTCGGTAATTTGCACCATACACCCGAACTGCGGCAGTGCTCGAAAAATTACAAACTTACTTACAACAACGAGATGGAGCAAATTGCAAGCACCTGCAACTATGACACCTATGTCTTCGCTTTCTGGTGTGGTGCAATAGAAGAATCGTAGGTGAATCGTTGTTAATGATCCTTTTATATAAAAGGTATTCACACCGATATTCACCAGTCAATGTGTCAGTGTCCTCATTCTAAGTGGCAAGACATCCGAGCTGTAGGCGATGTTTTACCCTCCCTTAGAGCTAGATGGTGAGTTGGTCGTCAGACTGACAGATTTTCAAACTAACAACTCCATATCCAACATAGAAGAAAACGTGAATTCCATGTTATGAAACATAGTGGCAGGAGACATGAAGGAAAACACAACACCCACTGGTGCATACGAACTGAAGCACATCGCCAATTATTGCTTCAAGAAATCCTTGCGATCGGACATGACCTCCGAACTACATGGTAACCCAAATATGTTGAAGGCAGACATATTTTGCTGTGCTGATATTGATTTCTCAGAACCAGATACTATTGGGCACATGCTAGGGTTCGTGATGCGAATCTGCGAAGCTGGCGAAGCGCCAGTGGCCAGTGGACATATTTCTGGTGAACGTTATACACCTAAACTGTAATTTTGCGAGCAATTGCTTCATCAACAATAAAATCAGCAATATGCTGCACGAGTTTGCAATGGTTATAAACTGGTCGCAGTTCCAAAAAATACCATTTATATCCGAGTGATAGCAAAGAGCGCACACAAAGTGATCGTGTCAACCATCGATCAGGACAATAAGCAGATAGATTTCAGAAACGAAAAAATTACTTTGTGTTCGCTAGTGAAACGATGGGATTGAGTTTTGCTAGGCGAACCATACATAAAGTCGAGCGCAGCACCAATCGTGGGACCAGTAGAGATCGAGATAGAAGAATTCTAACATGTGCCAATGCGCAGTTTCTACATAGCCTAGGGTTTAAAGAAAATATGCATGGAAGACGACAATGTGTTGAACGTGACCCATCTGACAGTATTAGATGACAGAATCGACAAGATTGAGCTGCATTGCTACCAGCCATCTCTGACCGGCCCCTATGCCCTCGGGCGTGAGGTTCGAATCCCAATACAGCAGCAAGATATTTAAACCCTGCCTTCGCAATCATTCCTGCGCATCCGAGGTACACTCACAAAAGAGAACAGGATCCACTCCATGACCACCACATTCGTTCGCAATGGTCTACTCTACCTTTACCAGCAAGTAATGTACAATCTGAAGGGCGTTACTATTGACGAAATGCGGGATATGGGCATAACTACCAAAATAAAAATCCACCTCTCACTCACACCTTACAATCACGATATGGTAAAAATGATAGGCTGGGGAATGGGAAACGACTACAAATTTCCCATCTTCGCAGAAGGTAAGCTCGAGGTGAGTGTGACACTATCGATGTTACTGAGTTTCACCGAAGAGATAATTATAGGAGTCAAGCAAGAACTGGTGATAACGCTAGCCACCGCGAATCTCGATGCATTGTTAGGAGCCCGAGAAAACCTGCAGTCAATTGCTGTAACTCTGATCACCATAGTGTGGATCGTACCCCACGTGAATCTGAGCACCCATGAATGCCCGAAGCTACTGAACTAGGTAAATAAAGAAAAAATTATTGAAATAACCTTCACAAGCTGGAGTTTGGTTACTTGCCTGGTCATGTCATCCACCAAGTGTAATTACTAAGTTGTGAAGATGTCTTGAAGAACGGAAAAAACGCCACTATGTCGTAATGACATTTTAAACTAACAAACAGCACAACATTTTGTTGGAGAAATAGACCTTCACCCACTGCAATGTCCAGAATGTACAATAATTTTTGAATAGCGAATGCTATCCATACATTGATTTGGACACCTCCTTTGACCAAGTAGGATNGTGTGGATCGTACCCCACGTGAATCTGAGCACCCATGAATGCCCGAAGCTACTGAACTAGGTAAATAAAGAAAAAAATATTGAAATAACCTTCACAAGCTGGAGTTTGGTTACTTGCCTGGTCATGTCATCCACCAAGTGTAATTACTAAGTTGTGAAGATGTCTTGAAGAACGGAAAAAACGCCACTATGTCGTAATGACATTTAAAACTAACAAACAGCACAACATTTTGTTGGAGAAATAGACCTTCACCCACTGCAATGTCGAGAATGTACAATAATTTTTGAATAGCGAATGCTATCCATACATTGATTTGGACACCTCCTTTGACCAAGTAGGATNCAGAATGTACAATAATTTTTGAATAGCGAATGCTATCCATACATTGATTTGGACACCTCCTTTGACCAAGTAGGATTTAGTTTGCCATAATATGTCTATGCAGTTTCAAGCCTCCTACTATGGGCGCGAGTCCTACCCCATCCTGAGCCCATAAAGGTTCCGTGAAACAGCGCCATTGCTGGTTTTCGACACATCCAAACAAAATGAGCGAGTTCAAAATGGTGTGGTGGTTTGTTGTATAGAAATTATTTCCAAGGAAAACATACATGCGAAAACACTTGGATACTGTTTGATTTTGCATGACAGAGAAGTGAGCAACGATTGTTTTTTCGCGACTCGTGAAAATGGTGAGCTAAACATATATAAGCAAGTCTGTCTCTAGTTCGCACCTCAGTTTGTATCATGATGTACTGTAATCTGCAAGGCTTCCAGAGCCTGAGAGGCTATGTGCTCAAGGAGATCGCAGTGTCCTATGGCGCTGATTGCAAGATGCGCACATGCTCCTTCCGACTCCCTTATTTGCGAAAACTGTTGGGTGAGAAAAGCAAGAAGACGAATGTTTGGCTGACCAAGTACTACCATTGACTGGAGTGGGACAATGGCAATATTCCGTACCACTAACTGGGAAAAGTGCTGAGCGACTTGCTAATGCAGTTTCCGCGAGGACTGATTTACATGGTGTGGCCCAAACAGGAAAAACAGCTGAGCGTCTTGTGCAAAAATGAATTTTAAATCGTCGATGGGCAGTTCTAGTACGGGTGTCATTTGCTTTGCAAGCTGGCAAAATTTTCCGACCACCGGCATCGGCTCATCTGCTACAGGTCAGAACCTGACTGGACACGTGCATGGAGGAAAACACAGCTGCTGCACAAATGGTGTGCCTTGGCCTTGGACTGTGAATCGATGAGTTACAACTAGAGACCAAGTCACCCAAAATGTAAAAGAATTTTAGTTTTCGTGTGGTGGAACACCTTATTCACATCCTTATTATTATAAGTGGGAAAAACTTCGAAGTGCTATCATTTAGTCGTAGCGAAGTGGTCCGTTCGTCACGATGGCAGTGTTCTGTCTTACGAACATTTACTCAAGTGCCAAGCCTATGTTAGAATTGAATATAGTTTCATCGCATAAGATTCATCACAATTCACACATTTTCCAATCGTCTACAAACCAATACAGATTAAAGTGGAGTGTCCGGGATCATTGGCCTGTATCGAGTTCCACATGACACCGCAGACGCAGCTGCCCTGCACCATGGACCAAATCATCGCCCCAGCCCAGACTCATGCTACCACCCATGCGCCCGAATGTGCCATGGAGCTGTCACAGGTGGGGCATAAATCATCGGTCTGCTCCCCGCAGCACAGGTCCAAGAAGGATGCATCCACACAGATGACCAGACGCAGCCGAGAACAGCATCGTTGCCAGGCACTTGTGTCAGTACCCACCATGGATGGTTCTGCCTCCAGCTCGGGAAACAAACCTGCACCCACTCGTCGTCACTGCTCAGCAGCATGTATTCATGGAATTATGGATGCTGGCTACACCAGACCTGCTGTTGACAGTGGTCCCACCACTGGTGAGGCAGAAGTCATGGAGTCAACGTTTAAATAAGGAAAATATCTGCAGTATAGCTATGGTGAGGTGGATGACCAATCGGGGACAGATGGACATCACTGTGGTCCAGAGACTTGTGCGATGCTTCGCAAGAAGCTGATGCTTACCATCATGCGAGAATTCTTTAGCCTTGCATGTGACAGTCTTCTAAGGTAGTGCAACACGTGAATATTTTTTCTTTACCAAAGACAATAACATCTACATCAACTCTTAAATATATATACAAATATATTGTGCATTGACTGTGTGCTAAATAAATAGTGTAATTAAATAGTGTATGAAAAATATTTATTAGTGTTTTTATTTGATTATTCATTTTCCCCTACTCATTTTTTTAATAAGATTAATTAATTTTCTCTTAAATTTTAAATTAATTGTTAATGGTAAAAATATTGAAAATAATTTTTTTTCCAAGTTATTTGGAAAAATTATTCACTTTCATTATTTTAGTGTTTTCCAAGTTATTTCGAGAAATAATCCTATTTATTATTTTCTTGTATCATGTTTTTTTTTAAATCGCTACATTTTCTATTTTTTTATTTAACCAGCCTAGCAGCTGAAATATTTATTTATGTGAATAGGGTATTTATCTTAGAAATACTAATATTAAACCAAATATAATTTAAAAAATGTATTCAACATTATATTTCTTTTACATCACACAATAAATATTTTTGCAATTCATGTTCTTCAGTGTAGATATCACTCTTCTCCATTTGGAACGATTCCACCACAATCTCCAAGAAGCCGATACCACATCCATCTCGAGTGGGGGACGTGATCGACCTCTTTCGTTATGGGCATCTACCTCTATATCTTTCATCCCGGCATCTCCCTCCCCCTTTTCCGTCCACATAGCTACTGTGTCAACAATGTGCATGGTTCTCCGGTCATTGGGACCAGGGACTTTGCAATACTTTTGCTAGCACTTATATTTTGTTGGAGAAATTATATAAAGTTATTTAAATAATTGTATTATGCAACTTTTTTTAAATTTCTCCAGCTCTGCGTGATATACTACGTAAGAGGGGTTTCGATGCCGGAACGGAAAGCAACCCACCTAAAAAAACTAAAACAGAGCAGACAAACTAATACAAATAAAAAGAAAACAACATAGAAAAAAGAAAGAAGGAAAAGAGTGAAAGATATAAGGAATATTAAATACATTTTCACCTACAGAAATTTATGTGCTTATGAAAATACCACCATTTTACATTCACAATTCCAGCAAGGATAAGTGTTGAACCCCCTGTAAAATATTCATAACCCAAAGGTCGAAGACCCAACATAGGTACCAAATCCTATTCACACGAATTTGTGAAAGTAAGATGATGAGGATATCAAATTGAAAGAAGAAGGGCTTTATGATATATAGTCTCTCACTCTATCACATTGCCTATTCAGAATCATAATTTTTGCTGGGGGTGAGGGCAGTGAAATCACTTCAGATTTGTACACCTCCTAGGCGAGGAACTGCCTCCTATTATGCATCCCGACATCTTTCACCCACATCCAGGGAAAGGCATGAACTAAGAACATTACCAGGCCCCTTTTCGGCATCGTTTCCTTCAGCAGAGAAGAATATGTTATGACACTCTTTCATGACCTCGGTGTGATGCATAGAAAAAATCTCGAACACAAGACGCTTGTCAAATAATTTCAAACTGTGAGCAAAAAGCAAAGTGTAACACATATATGTTTAAAACTAATGATTACATTATGTGTCATAAAAATTATATGTGACTTACGAAAAAACAAAGTAGTGTTGACGAACCTTGCTTGCAACACCAAAAATTATTGAAGATAACACAGTAGACTTGCTGCCCACAAAGAATACAAATTGAGAAAATAATCAAAGCATAGCAGACAAACCTTGAGTACAATGCCGAAAAATCTTGAAGACAATGCAGTCCACAAAAAAATGTACCAGTGGAGAAAAATCAAAGCAAGGCATACAACACGGTAGACTTTCTGCCCACAATGAATATGAATGGAGAAAATACTCAAAGCAAGCCAGACGAACTTTGTATACAACACCAAAATGTCTTGAAGACAATGCAGTCCACAAAATGTATAGTAAATATCGGGATTTTTTCTGGAAAATCAATTACACTTTTATTGATGCCATTAAAATAATTACAGTATATAATAATACTATGTAAAATATTATTCCCGTGCACACTTTATAATTAAAATTACCATGCTTTCCAAATGTAAAATTTCAAACTCTTTTGCAAACAATCAGAACGGTTTGCTATTTGCTAACGTACATATGATGTAGTCGTTCATGTTTTGGTCTCACCATCTTATTGTCAGCATGCATGCGAACGTATTTTTGGCCAGTTGCCGTGTATTACAGAGCAACTTTGAAAAGGAATTGTATTGTATTCGGAAACTTATGCTTGCAAAATTTACTCATACTTTTAAAATTATTTTGTTTCAATTGTTGCTGCATTCGTAGGTGTTTGAAATATAGTCGGCGTTTCATTACATAATTTTAGTATAGCAATAGGAAGTGAATTTAAACTTGTAGGAAAATATTTTATTCAAGAATTTTACACTCATGGATAACCCCAATTTTTATACTCTGTAGTCATGCTTAATTTAAATATTTTCTTGCAAACACATACCTCATAATTCTCAAAAAAGCGAAGCCTTTTGTGGGCACATTTGACGAACATTATATTCCCGTATACATATTAATTAGTAATATCNTCTCAAAAAAGCGAAGCCTTTTGTGGGCACATTTGACGAACATTATATTCCCGTATACATATTAATTAGTAATATCATTTCGGAATCCCATTTTTTTTAAACTAGTTCCTAGAAACTAAGAATAAGATTATGCCTCTACGGATTAAATTAGCATGTCAGAAGTTTTATTAAAGACACATTAATTGTAAGCCTATGTAATGGGCATAACAAGNCTACGGATTAAATTAGCATGTCAGAAGTTTTATTAAAGACACATTAATTGTAAGCCTATGTAATGGGCATAACAAGTAACATATAACATTAAAATTATGATCTTATATTCAAAGACAAAATGATTAGTAATTATTTTTAGCAAAGTACATTTTAGGATATTAATAACAAGATAGCAAAAACATATACTTGTCATATATTGTAAACCACATAAGTTTTTATGAAAAATAAAGCCAATTTATTGTTGGCCTTACAGGCACTGTATTTAAAATAAACATTACCTTGTTAACGGATTAGGCCAGTGCAATTAAGGTAAGAAAACACATGAACTTAATGCTGAAATGATTTTCAGTCACACAACATGTTCTTTTGTCACAAATTGTATAGTGTTTTACAGTTCATAACTATGTTTAGGCACATTTCACGCTTTGTATTTTCACTTATACTAACTGTAGGTATCTTAACAAGAGTACATTTCCTTGTATTTTTCATAGTTGAACTATGCAACACTTGATGGTGTTTGATGAGACAGAAATAACGATAAAATTATCCGAAACAACAAAATATAATAAAAATTCCAAATTTATAGGATTACCCGCTAAGGCATTTGCATGTAAACAACGTACATCATGTATACTAACATGACAGGCACATAAACTCGGAAGCATCCATTTTTCCAGTCCAAAATCATAGTCTTTTTTTAAATGCATTATTCTCGAGTTATACGCACGTAAATAAAGAAAAGATTACAGCATAAGTCTTAAAATGTATCATACTATCACACAGTAGGCAGAAACAGTAGGAAAANTAAATAAAGAAAAGATTACAGCATAAGTCTTAAAATGTATCATACTATCACACAGTAGGCAGAAACAGTAGGAAAAATTCCCTATTATGTGAAGACAAGATGCAAAAACTGGTAAAAAAATTCCCTTAGTTCACATCAAAGCAAGGCAGACAAACCTTGCATACAATGCCGAAAAATCTTGAAGCCAATGAAGTCCACAAAANTAAATAAAGAAAAGATTACAGCATAAGTCTTAAAATTTATCATACTATCACACAGTAGGCAGAAACAGTAGGAAAATTTCCCTATTATGTGAAGACAAGATGCAAAAACTGGTAAAAAAATTCCCTCAGTTCACATCAAAGCAAGGCAGACAAACCTTGCATACAATGCCGAAAAATCTTGAAGCCAATGAAGTCCACAAAAGAGTGTATCAGTGAAGAAAAAACAAAGCAAAGGAGAAAAATCTTGCAAACAATGATGAAAAATCTTGAAGACAACACAGCCCACAAAAAGTATCCTACTAATATTATAATCGCGAAAGTTTGTGAGGATGGATGTATGGATGTTTGTTACTCTTTCACGCAAAAACTACTGAATGGATTTTAATGAAACTTTACAATAATATAGCTCATACATCAGAATAGCACATAGGCTATAATTTAGGAAGATATATATTGTGTAAATTGGCCAAAATATAACGATTAGTGTCAAGTAAGTAGGAAAAAAATCTGCCATTTGCGAGTTATTTTGGCGTGCGCTGCAAAGACCGTAAGAGTTACGCGACTATAATGTATGGTGGAAATGTTTCTCTTAAATGGTTCTACAAAAAAAGTCCGCGAAAGCATATATCTATATTTTATGTGTAAGCCATTATTGTCAAAATAGTGAACCATAAATACAATAAAATTTTATACTATATATCCAATGCACATTTTGTAGTAACAAATTGATTCTTTATCAAAATAAATACTTTTATCGCTTCTGATATTTAAAGAAGATAAACTTTGTCTTTTACACTACCTAATTTGGACACATATTTTAAAAGCTACGGCGATGAGAAAGTGAGTTCGCGCTGCTAAAATGGTTCGCACCGCGTTCGTGCACACTCAGTGTAATATTTTGCTTAAGAACTATTTCTTTCTGGGTATTACCAGCACACCTCTTTTGTCACTGTCTTTATTCATATTAGTCACACAAACGCGCCATCTAGGAGCTTGATCGCTGTCTACAAGACATACAAAGAAATCGAAAGTTGATGGGTGGTGTGGTAGTGTTACTGGCAGGGGATTTTAGACAGACTTTACCTGTTATCGAGAGAGGCACTGCAGCAGACGAAATTAACGCATGTCTAAAAGCATCATATCTGTGGACCAAAGTTGAAAAGCTTTATCTCACTACTAACTTGCGAGTCCAGTTATTCAGAGATGTCAAGTCAGGTGCATATGCTCAAAAACTCCTCGAAATTGGTGAAGGCCGTCTAGAAACCGACCAAGAAGGTATGGTTCTTTTCACACACCAATTTTGTCATGTTGTGGATTCGGAAGACGAGCTTATTGCTCAAGTTTTTCCGAATCTGCAACAATACATTCACGACGAAAATTGGTTGTATGAAAGAACAATACTGGCACCAAAAAATGAGACTGTTACGAAAATAAATTAAAAAATCTTGGACGAAATAACTAGCGAAACATCAGTGTACAACTCCATCGACACAGTCATGTCATCCGATGACACTACGAGCTATCCTGTGGAGTTTCTAAACTCTTTGGAGCTATCCGGGGTGCCACCCCATAAACTGGAATTAAAGGTAGGTATACCCGTTTTGTTAATGCGCATCTTGGACGCGCCAAGATTATGCAATGGTACTCGGTTGCGAGTCACCGAACTAGGAAGGCATATTGTGAAGGCCACAATCTTAACTGGAGAAGCCAAGGGAGACAATGTGCTTATACCACGCATCCCAATTATACCTAATAACTTACCATTTAATTTTAAACGTCTGCAGTTCCCATTAAAAGTTGCATTTTCAATGACTATCAACAAATCACAGGGTCAAACCTTAAAGGTAGCAGGAGTACATTTGGGCACGCCATGTTTTTCCCACCGTCAGCTGTACGTAGCTTGCTCACGTGTTTCTAAATCGCAAAATATGCATGTTTACGCTGAACGAAAAAAATCGTTTAACATAGTTTATAGGAGTATATTGCAGTAAATAGAATCCTAAAAAATATAATTATTACTCATACAACAGAATAGGCTATCATTTGTAAAGAAATATACGCAGACGAAGTCGCGGGTAGCCGCTAGTAGTTAATAATTATGTGAAGACAAGATGCAAAAGACTTGTAAAAAAATTATCTCTCAGTCCACATAAAAGCAAGACAGACAAACCTATCATATAACACTGCAAAATCTTGAAGACAACACGGACCACAAATAAAGTACACCAATAAAGGGAAAAAATGTGACCAAAAATCATAGCTACTCAGGATAAACATCTTTTGTAAAACAATAGCGAATACAAAAAAGCAGATAACTTGGATAAACCAACAATACACCTGACAGGGAGAGTACATCTCATGCATGGGCTACAGCATGTCACTACAAAATGTAATGCAATGTCGGTCAAAAGAAAATTGATAAACAAAATATCTGTCATGTGGATGGTTGGTATGGACAGGCTCCAATGTCTTTGTATGGCACACCTGACAAGATATGCATCCTATTGTATGGGCTACAGCTACCATTGTGATTCGTTAATTAGGCCAATCAAAACGTACACAAAAAAGGGCTAAAATAGCAAAGTTGTATGTAGTTCTGGTTTTTTGGTATGTTGTTAGGACCAATGAGGGTAGTTTAAATCCAAGTTTGCAACTTCGAAAACCTTGTGGGTTTTGCGGGGTACGCGAAAACCTGGGAAATGTTCGGCGTTTTTTCAGTTTTTGCCTTATATCTCCCAAACAATGCGTTTTTCGACATCAAGTACCATTGCAACTTTTAAAGCAGATTACATTTTCAACAATCTAAGCCCAACTACAGCGTTGTAGTTCCAATAGTTTCTGAGGTATAGCACTTAAAATAGTGGCCATTTTTCCCAAAAAGTGAAAATTTTTAGTTTTCTCCTCGTTTCGAGCAGAATATCAGCAAAATCGTCAATTCTACGACGTAGGTCGTGGGAAATGAAGCTGTAGTATCCTTCCTTTCGGGGGGACCTTGGGTTCTTTGTGTGTGTGAGAGAGCTGAGAGGGCCTAACGGGATCGACAGGTGTCTCTTACACTCCCCTCTCCTTTAATTTCCCCTTTCCCTCTTCACTACCTGTTCACGCCTCGCATCACAGTTCTCAGTACGACTTTTGACGATGTAACAAACGCGATGTCTGTTCCGCCAGGTGTTTTTTTTTGTCGTACTACACTTGAGGAAGGTAAAGTGACACTTGTGAAAAAAATGTGGTATCCTTTCGCTGATTGAAGTGAGTGTAGCGCGTGGCCTCAAGAAAAATCAACAGTTTTTGAAATCTTTGAATGAAGTCTTCGTGCACGATGAGTGTAGGAAGAGGTACACCACCGAACATAATGTTGTGGCTTCTGCTCGTCGTGGAAACGATACCGTTTCATAACCTTCAACTTCAAGAACATCAAGAGGCTCCATGGATCTGCAGAACATTTGTTTCCTGTGTGGTGAAAATATCACTCTAGAATTTTTCAAGATCCAGAGCAGACTGCCTACATCACGGAGGAACAACGTGCACAAAGTAGAATCACTGAATAAAAGGGCAACGATTCTTGAAGTTGCAAATCGTCGGAATGATGAATGGGGCGCCAGATTGTAGATCGCCTTGCATCTGTAACTGACCTAGTCGCTGCTGATACCAGGTACCTCTCATTTTGTCACAAAAAACTATACAGCATGCCAAGAAGTACTGTTACACCAACTACTTCAGAGCCTAGAAAGGTTTTTGTGTGCATGGAATACATTTATTCCTACCTTGCTGAAAACAGCGAAGAATGTCAATTTTCGGTGAATGACCTCATGGAACAGATTAAAGGTGATTACAAGCCTGGTATCAGAACTGTCAAAACTCACCTCAAGAATCAGTATGGCGATAAAATAATTTTTACAGAGATAGGCCGTGGCCGCAGTCATCACACAGTTCTCTGTTTCACAGACGTTGGGAATAAGATTCTGTATGACAACTGGTACAATGAAAGAAAGAGCTATCCTGGAGAAGAGCGGTTGAGGGTGGTGAAGTCTGCAGCAAACATAATCTTACAAGACATCCACGCTGACACCACAGAATATCCTCCGTCTGATGATTTTATGCGAGACACTGAATCAGCTGTCCCTGAATCTCTCCAATACTTAGTTGAAACCTTTGTGCTGAAACAAAAATGCCACTCTCTCGTTGGTTGGAGAAAAAAATGTCTTGCAATAGCTCATGCGATCATTTCAGCAGCAAGACCCAACTCTTTCATCTCCACACTCAAGACAAGCGTTGGTGTCTACCTGTATAGGAAGTTTGGGTCTAAACATATTGTGAACCTCTGGGCAGCAATAGGATTTTCCTGCAGTTATAGTGAGGCCATGCTCGTTGAAAGCTCAGCTATTGTGAGGGGAGGAGGATTACCCCCAATTTAACTAGGAGCTTTCATCCAGTTTGTCTTTGACAATGCCGATGTTAACATGAACACCTTAAATGGCAACAACACTTTCCACGAAATGGGCGGCATCATGATCATTACACCTCACAGTGCTGTTTTGCCAGATGAAGCAATCCCTCGTTTGAAGAAGAGCGTTTCTGCTGACACAATCAGTTCTTACGCTGTATCACAAATCCAGCAGTGCAGCGTGTGAAAAAATGCTGGTTTGTCTGCAATTCCGATTGTTAATGTACATGAAGGTCTTCAGTTCGCTGGAGAAATACTGCCTTCCGCTCCAGAGTTGCTGTGGTTGTTAGGAAAAACCTCCAACACCCCTGACATTCCAGGCTGGAATGGGTTCATGGAGCGAGTGACCGCTGACCTTGATTTCCAATACTCAAAAATTGTTTTTCTCCCATTAATTAACGCTCCACCCACAGATGGGTTGGACTAAACACTCGCCTTGTTTGACTCCAGTAACCACAAGAAGCGATCCAGCCTCAGCAACCCTTCTCAAACTAATTTCTTGCAAGTGCAAGAAGAGTTGCACAGGGAGAGCGTGCTCTTGCCAGAGAGGTGGCCTCAGGTGCTCTATTTTGTGCGCCAGCTGCTCTGGCAAGATTTGCCCAAATGTCACTCTTACCCTGATCGACGAAGATGAAGAAGACCCGGATGATCCTCTCCCAGAAGAAGAACCCGAGAACCCCGCAGAAACCCAGCAACCTTCTTCACCCCCAGATCCCAACTTCGAAGGACCTGGACCTTCGAAGCGATTGCGGCATTAACCCCCCCCCCTTCCANATATTTACTTTATATTTACATTTTTTAATGTCATTAAAAAACTATATAGTATATATTAAGTACCTATTAAATACGTATTTTACTTATTCCACAAATATATGTAACATTTTAATATGATTTAATGCAGTTTTCTTTCGTTCAGTATAATTGTAATGAAAGGTGTTAAGGCTCATTTCTTAAAAAATCCTTTTTTGCCATTTTTAGTTTTTTACGATTACAAGAGAACTATTGAGACTAGAGACTTATTTTTTGCTTACATGAAAGCCAATTAAATTTACTACAACTTCATTTCCCATGACTTACCTCGTAGAATTGACGGTTTTGCCGATATCCTGCTCGAAACGAGGTGAAAACTTAAAATTTTCACTTTTTGGGAAAAATGGCCACTATTTTAAGTGCTATACCTCAGAAACTATTGGACCTACAGCGCTGAAATTGAGCTTAGATTGTTGAAAATGTAATCTGCTTTAAAAGTTGCAATGGTACTTGATCTCGAAAAACGCACAGTTTGGGAGATATAAGGCAAAAACTGAAAAAACGCCGAACATTTCGCAGGTTTTCGCGTGCCCCGCAAAACCCACAAGGTTTTCGAAGTTGCATACTTGGATTTAAACTACCCTAATTGGTCCTAACAACATACAATAAGACCAGAACTACATACAACTTTGCGATTTTAATGTTGTATTTGACTGGCCTAAATGGCACACCTTACAAGATATGCATACTTTTGCTTGAGCTACAGTTATAGCTGCAGATGATGGTGAGATATATCTACATATCTTGATCGACATATCCACAGGGCTGTGTGTGTATGCCATATTCCATAATCTGCCACTTGCCATCTGTCCATGTAAGGGCCAATTTATTTATGCATTCGGAATATAGTTCATGCTGGTGCGACCTTACCATACAAACATTTACCCTCATCAAAAATAGAGTTGCTCCAGAACAGAAATTAAGCCTTCGAATTTAATCTTATTTTCACTACAAATTTTTTATGCCTTTTGCCCTCTTTGCAACTTTTCCACTTCATTTGTACGAGTAAAGGTTTGCCTTTTGTCCTACGAATTCTCTCATGATGTCCCCGCCACATTCGTCTTTGAACTTGCCGACAACTTTCTTGTTTTTTTTTCGAGTAGCAGGGGTGCATGGTAGGGTAGGCACGGTGTCAAATTCGTTTATAAATTCTTGATAGTTGGCCAAATCATTGTAAAAGATCGGGGTGTGTATCTCGTACAGGAATGAGTCCTTATACATATATAATGGCCACAGGTCTTCTCCGTACCAAGCCTTCATGACATCATAATGAAATTTGTACATTAAAGTTCAACAGGTCAACACCAGAGAACCCTGAATAAATATGCTTGTCAAATAGGATTTCTTCATGTTTGAAATGCAGGAGGGCAAGATTCTCATCATATAGTGTGCAGTCGAAGAACATTGGTTTGACTACCAGTTTCTTGATACTCTTCTTGTTGCTCGCCATTTCGAGTTTTAGTCATTTTCTCTTGTTTTCCATAAGTTTTCCATAAATACAGATATTTGCTAATTTAAAGAATACTTTTTCGAAATCGTTCTAAGCAGCTCGGCGTTTTGTTGTGTTGAGCTCGATACAAGGTTTCAGTGAGCGGAGTTTTTCGAATTCTAGTACACAATTAATTTTCTTTATCCTTAATTCATGTGATACAGCTTGTTTCAGATTGCGCTAGTAGATCACATCGATTTTTTGTCTTCGAGAGTGGTCATCAGTTTCGGATGCTTGTTGCCTGGGGGGGGGGATGCTGGTTGAGGGGTAGGAAAGGCAGGTCTTTGTGTTCTTAATGCACGTCTGTGGGATATTCTATGTCGACTTCAAGATTATAGCCACCATTAGCATCTTCTGGAATGGACATGACATCGATGCTTGTGTTCTCAACTCACTTAATATTGTGTACTGGCCCATCCATACAAGTTTCTGGCAACCAGATACTGCTGGTATGTCGTCGGTTTGCTGGTTTTGCAGTGACATTTTATGCACTGTTCCACACCCCCACATATCCCATCGTCGATGAACATGTACATATAATAGTCGGTCATTAATTCGAGACTTACCACAATCATTCTTGTTGTAAAAATCATCTTGTGGGGCAGTTGCTGCTCGTCCAACTCCTCCCAGCTGCATACATAATCGTATGGAAATACACCTTCTCATGTGACAAGTCAGTTGGTTGGGGTTTAAGAACTTCTGCATATTTGCGAATTTTGAATGTGGTAAGTACTTGACTAGGGATACCAGATTGTGGGCTGGCCATAAAATGAAAAGTATCAACAAACTGCACATAAAATCTGTCTCCCAACTGCTTCGAAAATGATATATTTTTTTCTTTTGTTTGAGTAATAGTGTACATTTCTTTGTTGTCATAGCCAAAATTCTTGACCGTAAAAATTTCGTCATAGCTCAGATTATGGAAAAATACAACCAATTTCTTCGGGTGGGGGCGAAGCAAATTGCAGGTGTTGCATTTAGCCCCGATGTACTTGCTGGTAAAATAGTCATGATCCCGCACTTTGTAATTTTCGGAAGTAAATTATGTGAAGCAATAACAATACATCGTTGTCTGACTATACTTTGCTTGTTTGTTTGGTGTGAGCGGCTCCATTTTCTTCGTAGTAGCGTATATATATCCTTTACTTTTCATACAAAATTCACAGAGATGTCCATAAATTTATTTTCTACATCGTGTTCCGTGTAAAGTATCGGCTCAGCAGGCAGTGTGGATGTTAAGGCTGCAGGAATCACATAACTTTTACATACACACAGAAACTGTAGGCCTTGTGCTTTTGGTACGCATATGTGTGCGAGCGGCTGGGGTCCAGCTGGCAGGTGTGCACTGGTTAGAGCAAGGCCTCGAAGTCCGCATACACGACGATCAACAATTTATCTTCTAAATAATAATTTTTAAATTTCAAAATGGGCAGCCTACCATCTTGCCCTGACTTAGGCATCTCGGCACGCACTGACGCATGGTTTTTGCAATAGCGCTTGTGTTGCTGTATACACTGTTAGCCGATCAACCCAGTAATTATTGGCAGGTCATATTAATAGACGAAACGTTGCTAACATATATGAATCTTCCAATTGTCTATAGTCAACTGCGATCGAACCAGTTTTGAAAAGCTCTTAATGTAGGTACAGTGAGCATTTACCTCAGTAATCAACATTAGCAGATCAAATGTTTTTTTAATTTTCTTCTTTTACCACTCATATAAGAACAACCGTATCCTTGTTGCTGAGCGATTACACATTGACTGACACAGTAAGGTTGTTCTTCTTGAAGACTTTATTTGATGCAGTGGAGTCGCAAACACGAGGCCTGTAAAATCAAATTTGGTATCTAGGGCTCTGTAGTGGATTCGGCATGTTGGGAATTTTTACCTTCAACATTCCGTCCCAAAATCGCCCACCTGCGACACATGGGGTCCTCTCGATTCTGTGGGTTTATTTCTGCATGCTTGTTTTTATGGCATCAGGCAAATCGATTTATGAAGAGATGCTGAGGAGATCCAATTTATTAATGCGAAGCTGCAGGTGAATGACACTCGACAAATCCAGTCCGAATCTTTTCCTTATACACCTGTTCCTCATTACATGTTTTCTCATTACTATCTGTCACAGCTTCTTCAATATCGCTAACCTCATACACAGGAATTTTTCTTTGTCTTGAAGGCTCTCTTATCCGATCCCTAATCGAATGGGGTTGGTTTCGTGCAAACACATTCCAGCCACAAATTAAATGTTATTGCCTCATTTTGTACTTTGCATAATAGCTAACTAATTAAATTTTCTTTCATCTTGGATAAGTATGTGCAGATATCATTTGTTGTGTCAGTGTTGTTTTCAGCTACATATGTTTCCGAATTCAACCTGAATGCTGTTTCCATCTCGGTGAATCCATGTGCATTAATGCTCCCTGAATCAACAACGTTTCGTGGCCTTCATGCAGACACTGCGTCTATTGGCACTTCAAATCGTGGGCGTATCGTGGAGTGAGGATACTTACATTTCAATACACAAACTCTTAGATTGTCCACCCTCTTAAAATCCCTAACACAATCCTCGCATGCATACAACCATTTATCTGGGTTTACCTGACAACTCCTCTCATGCCTGCTGGCTGTACCTAACTGTGTAAATAATGCATTAAAGAATTTACATTGTGTTGATGTTTCTCCCCGCTGAACATTACCCGTGCTTGTACTAATGTGTTTTTTTTTCAAGTCGTCCTTGTGTCTTTAAGTCGCCCCACACCTATCACATACCTAGTTACTCCCTTCGGGAGATTATGTGGGCACTGGCACTCATGGCGCAGCCTATTGTTGTGGAGGTTAAAAGAGACCCCGCAGAAACCGCATGCAAAACCTGAGAGAAAGAAGTAACAGAACTCAAGGTGGTAACAGTCGGAACTCTGCTGTCCATTGAACTGGAGAGAATCATCAACCTGAAACATACACGCACAACACGCATTAATTTTTATATCAGTACAAAAATATTTCATAGTTTCATACAGATTTGTTTGAAAAGCCACATGAAATATTGGCTTGGAAAAAGTTCTTACGATTAACCTATTTTGGATTTTTCATTACCTAGGAAATCATACTTGTTGACTATGAAGTAAAAATTATTTGGTGAACTTTGTTTACATTGTTAAAAAATATATTATGTAAATTAGATCTGCCTGCATGTATAGGAATCTTTGGTTACGTTATTTTTTCTTAAGATGCATAACAATTTTTCCTTGGTAATTCACTAGTATGGCACATTTAGAAACCACTTTTTTCCGATGCAGACATTTTGATAACGAACAGCTCATTAAAATTTTTCTTTGCCTATCCAAATTAACATACCTTTTTTTTAAAGGGTCTTAGCCAAGGCAATTTTGCCAAAGGTTCCCTTCAAAGCTGTTTAATTTAGGAAGGATTTCACCATATAATTTACTGACATTGCCATGTGACGATGCAAAACTACTCATAAAATAATTTATACGATTTAGCATAGAGTAAAATTATGGAGAGCATTGGACAGGTAAGTATAGTGTCGTGGCTTGGTTTATAAGAGGAGAATTATTGTATCGGATATGGTTTTTCACAATATTTTATTGACAACACAGGGAACTATTTTTTATTATAAATATTTAGCTTGTCAGTAAATGATAAACCTGTTTATAAACAACATGTTTTCCTCCGGTAATGCAGAATAAAACATGTATATAAGCAATATTCAAAGTTTCATGTCGAAAATGGGGCCCCAAAATATAAAGCTTTGCGCCAAGCCTCTAAAATCCTTAAGGTGGCCGTGGTCATAGCGGTATATGATCTTAATTTCACATATATTATTTAATTGCATAACATATTATTGATTAATTTTTCCTACACACTTAGAAGAAACCACAGGACTAAGCTGTTATGCACTGACGAAAGCTGCACGTATCGTCAAGGTATGCCAACGAAATGCGCGATGGCTGCTCTACATTGGATAACCTACAAAAACACATACAAATTTTTATTCAGTTAATGCACACCGTATATAGCATGACAAAAAATATGTTGTGGGTGATAGCAATGAAAAAAGTTATATACTTAACAAATTGTGAATTTAAAAGACCCACCAACCACTTAACAAAATCCAGAACAGACCACCGATGGGAATCACGCCTCTGTTCGCAGTAATTTATGCCTGGCCTCCGACAGCTCTATTTTTCAAACATTAATCTAGTTGTGTAAACTTACTACATACAGCAGACAGAAATAACAGCTGTTCAAACACCAGGCGATAATAGTCTCGACTGAGTCGTCCAACAGAATGTGCAAAATACAGCTCAATGTTGAATAACCTAGGAAAACACATAATTTATATTCAGTAAATGCACATCATAATTTTGCGTGACAAAAAAAATGTGGGCGAAGTATAGAGATGAAAAGTTTATATATTTAACCAATTTTGAAAGCGAAATAATTAGTTAATGAAATTAAATGGGAGACATGCGAAAAAACCTGCCAAACACAGACCAAAACCCAAAACAACCCCACCAGGAATCATGCCAGGTATGCAGTGGTGGGTTGCCTGACTTCCACGTAATTACCTCCCACCAAGGCTACACCAAGACAAGTTAAATGTATAATTAAAATAAAATAACACATGTGGTTCGGCAACTTCCACCATGCCTAGCCACCATGGAAAAATAGCGATTTATGCAATATTATTCAAATGATGCACTCAGCTTTCGTCAGAATTATTTTTTACAGTTATCTGCTCGAGTAACGTGCAGCTCCTGTTAGCACACGGGATCCAGTAGTGTTCGTTGTCCCATTCTCAATTATTGTCAAACGAAGAAACTCTTTCCTACTACCGTACTGTATTCCTGAAACATATTTTGAGAGCAGTGCGTTCGCTACAATTATTGAATTGTGTATTACACACAAACTATAAAAGACTATGTTTTGCTCGGGACTTGAATTACGAAAATTATTAATATGTATTTCTATCATACCCAACTCATACCATGCATTACTAATGTTTAACAGAAACATTACATGTACAGTAAAGTGGTAGAAAGATTATTACAAACACTTCTACTTTCTATCTATATTAATTAATTTTTAAAACGAGTTGTTTTGACCATTAAAAATTAATTTTAAGACTATATTATTGATTCATTAATGCTCTAACAACATTCACAATGCGGGAGTTTCGAGCTGAATTTTATGGCTCGGTGGTGTAACAGTGCATGTGATATATTTTATAACGCATAGCTTAAAAACACATGTCTTGGAACAAGCATAAATCTTTCACCATTTGGTCTGTATATTTGTCATGAATATTACGATATGTTAGCAATTGTGCGCTTTGACATAACGGGTACTGCATATACCCCATTCACAGTTACTTCCAATTTTTCTGAGGCCCTGCTAATCATCTACCTTCATGTAAACAAAACTTAGACAATTACACATGACATTCACGCACACTCAGTTTAACAATATTTCCCACTAGATATTACCAACACACATATTTTCTATCTCCTTTTAATCATATTAATGGTACATNAAGGGACAACACATGACATTCACGCACACTCAGTTTAACAACATTTCCCACTAGATATTACCAACACACATATTTTCTATCTCCTTTTAATCATATTAATGGTACATTAGAATTCATANATTACACATGACATTCACGCACACTCAGTTTAACAATATTTCCCACTAGATATTACCAACACACATATTTTCTATCTCCTTTTAATCATATTAATGGTACATTAGAATTCATAGAGTAAATTATAGTATAAGTTCAATTCAACCAATAAATTAAGGTACTTAACAAAACACTTGTAATACACAACATATTTAGGAAACAAGGAAATACATGTAATGATTTTTTCAAAAGTTTGATTCAAAAAATGCGAGGATACCACGAGTAGAAATGGCCGTCCACTGCCTTTCAGACTAAGTTCGTTGACGACTTTTCAAAACATGTCACACCCATTTCCAACCTCTAGGACAAAGCATAGAAACTGTATTTTTATTTGCCCTGCATTTGGTAAAGAGCCCTCCTACCTGAGCTATGTTTCAGTGTGTTTTTGAAAAGGAATATTATGCATGATGCCACATTTATTTATATTACAGAACCTTATAAATGTATAAAATATGGCAATGGGTATTTTTTGTACATTTCAGGCAACTGACATTGACTCGTTATTTAAAAAAACACCCAGCATTGGACATATATGCAAGTTGAAAATATGGTACTTACCAGAAAGCTAATTAATATATTTGAGAAAGCTCTCTGAAGACGTCTGAATTGACTCGCGATGCTTGCTATCGTAGATATAAAAATATTGGAAGGTCAGGCAGATTCGACCAATTTATACTATCTGACAGTGAACTGATGCGAATGAAAATAGTTCGTCACATAGATGGATCGATTATATTGGATGGAAACTACAAAGTGTGTTAAAATAAATCGGATATTGGCAGCGGATAGATACATAGGAAAATAATACAAACTGGTGGTGGATTGAGATATAGAAAAATATTTCGGCTCATGTGTGGGACGATTTGATTGGATAATGAGTTCTAGGAGGGAGGAGCCAATCAACTGATGTATGTGGTCACGGAGCGAAATGATACATAGGTGAATTATACGAACTCGTGGCGAATTGATATATATATATATATATATATATACACACACATATATGGGGTTATTCTATTGGTCGATGTGTCTGTAGGAGGTGGGAGTTTCAGTGTATTTCCTGCATGGATTTATTCACACAAACTATTTTATTGGTCTAATAATCTGTGTCGGAGGTGGGAAGAGAAGGGAGACCAATGACGAGTTTGGGGAAAGGGACAATGTGGTTTCTGTTTTATTCAGGTGTTTCTTCGCAAAACCAGCAGATGTTTTTTCACTTTGATCGGAGTAAAGTGGAGGAGTCCCGCCGCCCGCCTGTATCGGGAGACACATGTGTGATTGTTGTCCCCCCACCTGCCCCGATCGCGAGAGGCAACGTAGAAGGTGGAGTCCCTCACCTATAGTGTGAAATACTTTGCTAGATGATGACGACTCCGGTCGGATCACACTGAGCTGCTGCACATCGCTGCAGTGGCATAACGTGTGCCGACACTTCATCGATGATAAGCACGAGCCGTGTCGCTATGATGACGTAACTTAAAGAAATGGCTGTATCCCTGATAAACACGCACATTGTGTAAGCTTTGCATCACGATCACTGCGAATCCGAGAGTGCTCACCCATAAAAGATAACTCACGACTGTCACCCAGCCTTGCTGCGACGTAGCAGCTGCTCTCGTCAGCGCGTGCGTACATGTTTTACTCAGAGTCTTCTTACCTGCAATTTACAGTCTGCTAAATCATTCACTTTTCNCTTACCTGCAATTTACAGTCTGCTAAATCATTCACTTTTCATACAATCGCAGTGACGGTGCACTCTTCTTTTGTTTTTCCTAGGAAATCCAATGAAAATACAAACTGACAGGCCGAAATTATTCAGTTTTTACAAACTTTTTAAATTTTAATCATTTGTTTATTAAATACTTTCTAGGCTTATAAATAGCTGAAACATCACTCGATTGCATTTTTTTACATTACNGACTGTCACCCAGCCTTGCTGCGACGTAGCAGCTGCTCTCGTCAGCGCGTGCGTACATGTTTTACTCAGAGTCTTCGTACCTGCAATTTACAGTCTGCTAAATCATTCACTTTTCATACAATCGCAGTGACGGTGCACTCTTCTTTTGTTTTTCCTAGGAAATCCAATGAAAATACAAACTGACAGGCCGAAATTATTCAGTTTTTACAAACTTTTTAAATTTAAATCATTTGTTTATTAAATACTTTCTAGGCTTATAAATAGCTGCAACATCACTCGATTGCATTTTTTTACATTACNTAATCATTTGTTTATTAAATACTTTCTAGGCTTATAAATAGCTGCAACATCACTCGATTGCATTTTTTTACATTACATAAAATTAATGAAAATAGTAGAAAAATTGAATTTTGATCGGCAGCGACAATCTAAACCGATACAATTATTAAAAACCCAAAGTGCCAAGCCAATACCTTTTAATGTTTTGTAATTTATTATTGACATTACTTTTATCTAAATATTGTTTTCAAAATAATTTTTATTAGAATAATTTTTATTACAAAATATTATTAAACTAATTTATAGTGGTGACAGGTTGAGGAGAGGGGACGAACATAAAACATGGCATTGAGCGCTGGCTGTGATTCCTACTAATATGGCGGACAGTTCCGACCAGCATGGTCACCATGGCTGTGATGTCAACCAAGATGGCGGACGAAACCGGATCCAGACGTCGGATGCCTGCGCCAGAACAGAGAATTATATTACTTGCACACTTTAGAGAAATCCGGAAAGGGACCCTTTCAGATAGGATCCTTTTCAGACACCCTGCCGTCTCAATTGAGTGTATAATTGGAGCCTGTGGAGGTGAAACTGGCACCCGATTCTTTCATTTAGAGCCCATCTCCCAGACAGTAGACGTGGTGCCTTCTATCTCGCTTGCGAACTGACTCACTGTGTCCCTACTCTCATTCCCTCACTGGTGTTCGCTCGACTGTCAAGTGGGAAAGAAGCGACGGTAGCATCACTGGAGGAGAGGGAGAGCAGATGCCTAGTTCCGAAGATCGCCACTAACCACAGACGAAGAAAAACATGTACATGGAAGCGACTCAATAGTTCTCACGGAAATAGCGTCGCTCTTAAGGCTCCCGCATACCTGCTGCGCGAGGTGAGCTGCATAGGTTCAACATTATCACTTTTTTATATAAATTGTTCAACGTGCGATTAAGAATTTTGTATTCAAAATATATTACGGTACCCCATGCAGCTCTTGAGTATCTGGAACTAGACCAGTTTAGACGGTAAAGAGAACACTGGTGCTGAATATTTTAGCATGGTTGAAACTTCGTGGTAAATAACCACGAGCATGCTACAAGTTGTTCTGCGCCGTACCTCTCATAAACGATCCTGGTGCAGAAACTCTAAACTCCAGTAGGATACCGGTGTTCAGCAATCCACCGAGCTTAAGACCATTCACAAGGGGCGCAGGAGGGTAAGCTCCGAAAGATCGAGATGTGTAGGTGTGACCCCAATATAACATGACGAAACAAAGAGGCCGAGCTAAAATTCTTACTCCAGCACCCTCACACATGCATAATAATAATAATTATTACATACAGCAATAAAGCAAAATGTGATTTAGAGTAAATTTCACGGTGGTCGATAAAGAAAGTAGAACTTGTAGAACGTACATCCGTGTGACCAAAATGAGTTTTAATGAAAGTGAAACAACATAACAATAATAAAATATTTTTGATGTGTAACAATAACAACAGTAACAAAGGCTTGATATATAATATATTTGGTAATTGACCACAACAAATGATTGTAATAAAATAATTTTTAAGAAATAAATTGTAGTTTATTTGGCGGGATTCAACAATAAAAAATTTAAGTTCATAATTACAAAATATGTCGAACTATAATTAATAAATCTAGTGGTTAAGTTCTTTTTTTTAATGATAGATTGAGTCTAAAATAAGTTTAACAAAAAAGGCGACTTTATTGCAGAATAGTTTAAAGATTCATGCAGATGCAGAAAAATATGGAAAATTGGCTGGACTTTCCTGAGACGTTGCCCATCTTCGTGACATCTCCCTTTCCAACGTCAGTGTAGGGGTTAATTCATCATAATCGGCATCCAGAAGATGCAAGGTGACTTCAAAGATAATCTGCCACGCCTTGGCAGCAGTGGCGGATTTACCAGCAGGCTGAGTAGGCTGGAACCTAGGGCGACAGATGCTAGGGGCGGCAAATTTGAGGCCAAATTTTTTTTTATGTCGTACAGAAATTAAAAAGATTCATATTATATATGGATTTACAATAATCCAGGTGTGTTTGTTAAGTTGTACATTATAGTTTCACCACTTAGATAAATTTTCTTACAATATGCGTAGTCGCGTTTGGTACGCCGCGCCCTTGCTCACTGTACTGGCAAGCGATTCACACAGACCCCGAATTGACTGCACGAGTGCAGCGTGGCGTGGCCGTCGCGGGAGCCAAAGCGGGGTCGTGCTGTTGTAGACATACGCCGCGTGGTGGGATTGAGTTCGAGAGAGATAGATATACAGCGGCGGCTGGTGATACAAACAGGGAAGTCCCGTCCCGTATTTACTTTTTCTGGCTGTGTGCTGTAATTTTTCAAAATGTTTCGTGGATTGTATGAATAATTTCATAACATAATATCACCGGAGGGTAGAAACTTATAGTAGGTAAGTAATCGTAATATATACAATTAATCATCCGTAACGAATCAGTACGACACAATTTAACTTGATAAATAGCTCTTTCGGAAGCTATGCCAAGAAATTTTAATTTTTTTGTTATNAATCAGTACGACACAATTTAACTTGATAAATAGCTCTTTCGGAAGCTATGCCAAGAAATTTTAATTTTTTTGTTATGTCATACTTAAATACATTTCTTGTACATATGTTAGGTAATTATTCAATGTCTGAAGTCAGAACAAAGGATGTACGAGAAAAAAAATTCCCAAATATTTTTTATTTTAGTTCTTGGAATCCAAGAAATTGTTAGAAAGAGTGATGGGAGAAAGCGACTTCGTGGAGCTGAGTATAAAAAGAAGGCACAAATGAAAAAAAGAAGAACATGAACAGATTATCCATAAAGCGATAAAAATTTACATTTTTTTTTAAAGTGGAAATGGAAGTAAGGTTTGAAAGACCAGGAACTTCAACAACATGCACTGACACAATACAATCTAGAAAAGATGAAACGAATTTGAATTCCGCTGCCCAAAAACAACAGTCATCTGTTGAACNGGTAGAGGAATCATCAATAAGTATAACAATTGAAGATGCGTATCAGAATCAGACGTTAAGTAATGACCAAGTGCAAACAACAGTAAATCTAAACAAAGATCCAGCTTTATGGGAAATCAACGATACCTTAAGGGAGATTATCGCAAGGTACGGCTTCGATCAAAACAAGTCTTGTGACTTCTCTAAAAGTGAAAAAATATATGCTGATCAGCGTCGTTTCTTGCCAGTGAGTATCTTCCAAAGAAAAATGAAAAATAATGAAGTGAATGACCGAAATTGGCTGGTTTATTCTGAAAGTAAAATATATGTATATTGCTGACCCTGTTTGCCATTCGGTTCATTGGAGAATAAGACTCAATTTGAGAACGAAGGATTTAATGACTGGAAAAATGCAGAACACCGAGTAGCTCAGCATGAAAACTCTGCGAGTCATAAATCTAGTATCCTTAATTTTAAAGTTAAAAGTGAGATTGATGGCGGACTCGATAATTTACTGCATGTCCAGATTGATGAAGAAATTACTTATTGGAGAAACGTTCTGAAGAGGGTTGTTGCCGTAGTGAAGCGACTGTGTTCAAGAGGCCTCGCTTTCAGAGGAAAAAATTAAAAGTTCGGTGATCGGCATAACGGAAATTATTGTATGATTTTGGAACTGTTAGCTGAATTCGATCCTTTTTTAGTCAGTAATATTGAAAGATTTGGTAACCAAGGATCTGGAAGAACCAGTTACTTATCAAAGACCGTTTGCGACGAGTTTATTTTCTTGATGGGTCATAAAGTCTTAAAACACATTGGAGACGAGATAAGAAGGGCGAAATATTTTTCATCGATTCAACACCAGATATAACACATGTGGACCAACTTACCCTCGCCATTAGATTCCTTTTTGGAAACAGGCGAACCGTGTGAAAGATTTCTCAAGTTTTTGCCCTCAGTGGGACATAAAGCTGAAGAAATGTTTTCTGCCATTATTTCGGAACTCAAAACACTGGGCATAAATATCGAAGACTGTCGTGGACAATCATATGATAATGCCGCGAACATGTCTGGTGTGTACAATGGCTTACAGGCTCAAATTCAAAGCTAAGCACCTTTAGCTTTTTTCGTTCCTTGCTCTGCTCACTCTTTAAATTTAGTGGCAACTGCGGCTGCTGAATCTTGTATAGAAGCTTTTCGCTTCTTCATGTTGCTTCAACAAATCTAAGTTTTTTTTTGTAAGTTCGACACAGCGCTGGAAAAAATTAATGACTGAAATCGGGAAAGGGAAAACGCCAAATAGAGTAAATCTGACACGTTGGTCAGTTAGAGAGGACGCATGTAGAAGTTTGAGAGATTGTTGGCACGAAGTCCTTAAAACTTTGGAATCAATCAAGGATGATTGTACCGAAAAGCCTGTAACGCGAAAAGAAGCGACGGGAATACTTTTGGATTTAGAAAAACTGGAAACGGCGGTAATGGTTGTTGTGTGGAATGATTTTTTGGAAATGATAAACAAAGTGAATGTTCAAATTCAGGCTTCTACCGTAGATTTGATCACTGTTGGCGATCTTTACGAATCTCTTTGCAAGTGTTTCGTAGCTGTACGAGAAAATTTTAAGTATTTCGAACAAAAGGCGATGAAATTAAGCGTGTCGAAGCAGTATACAAAATACATGGGAAAAAGACAACCGAAAAGCAAAAATAATAATAATAAACACCCGATGAAGAAATGAGAATGACTGCGAGTGATACTTTCAGGGTTAACACATTTCTCGTCCTCATTGATAGACTCGTATCCGAATTAGAAAAACGGCAGGAGGCCTACAACAGGTTCAATGAAAAGTTTTCATTTCTGACCAAAATGAGTGAATTGTCATCATCAACCCTTACGGAAAAAGCCCTTTTCTTGGAAGAAATGTATCCTAATGATTAAGAGACTAACTTAGTTCAAGAATGCATACATTTTCAATGCCATCTTTCTTCTGAAATAATTTTGTTAATACAAGATTCTGGATCATTGAAAAGTCTATCTTCGTTCCTGCGAAAACAGAATTTGCAAAACGTTTATCCAAACTTGGATATAGCAGTTCGCATGGCTCTATGTACACCAGCGACAAATTGTGCGGGTGAGAAAAGCTTTTCTTGCTTAAAATGGGTGAAAAATTATNAACAGAATTTGCAAAACGTTTATCCAAATTTGGATATAGCAGTTCGCATGGCTCTATGTACACCAGCGACAAATTGTGCGGGTGAGAAAAGCTTTTCTTGCTTAAAATGGGTGAAAAATTATCTAAGCCAAGAAAAGCTAAACGCCTTAGCTCTTTTGTGCATAGAGTCAGAACTAATGAACAAGATTTCATACGACGATATAATTGATGATTTTGCCAATAGAAAATCGCTCAAAAAGGTATTGTAAAACTTTCATAACTTAATTAATTGAATTTCATCGACATCATCAGCCGGATTGTTACCAGATAATTGAATATATTGTTTTTAAACTGTAAGTAAGCGCAATAAAAATTATTTAATTACGTTTACCGAATGTACATTATTGTGTAAGTAGTATTGAGGCATACCTTACCCCGCCTTATTAGTAGTACATGATTGAGCTTTTATTAGCTCAGAAATATACCCAAAAACTATTTCTTGTGCAATCTTAACTAAATCGTTGGGTTGTAAAAATAATCTAGAAACTGACACATCGATCCCCTAGTTCACAATCATACTAATTACGGGGAAAAGGTGGTGTAATTAGGACGATAGTGCACAAATCATAAAGTTACAATTTAATTGACAAAAAAATTGTAATTAATATGATTGTGAACTAGGGTATCCAATTGTAGAGGTCGGTAGGGGCGGCAAAGTTTGAATAGCCTACTGGCGGCAAATGTGTAAATCCACCACTGCTTGGCAGCAAGGTAGAGAATGGCCTCAACACAGCATTTTCCGACCAAACAGGTCGACCGCTGTATATACAGAAATTACGCATACATTAAAAAGGCAAGGACGAAATAATACGTCACTGAGATGACGATCAAAAACAGGACAAGAAACACTCATCAAAAGTTGCAAACCTCAAAAGATCACTCCATTAAAAATGGATAACAGCTGAAGCTAATAAAATTTCGTGTCACACCATAACAAGTAGAAAGCAAGAAAAACGATATAGGGTGTGTTCCGAAAATACCAGTGAATATCACGAATATCAAGTCGCTTGATACAAAACCAGTGATACTATCCTTTATCATTACGCGCTATTTTATATTATTGCCATAAATACTTTATAAAAATATATTGACAAAAAAGAATTTAAATATGAAATTCACAAACCAAATACAGGATATATCATTACAACATTTGCAATTCCTTTAACTAAAGATATTTCAATCGGTTTACACAACATCTAAACCTGATCAGAGTAATTTGTCTGCAATAAATTTCAAAATGAAAAATTACCGAAATCTTTGAACGTTCCTAGTTGTATAAACAATTAAAGAAACGGTGACTAAAACATTATCTAACCTTGCTTTTGCATAGAAATAAGCAATAAGGCTAGGTGCTGGAACAGAAAACAAGCGGATTTGCCAGGAAAAGCAAAATTATTCCCTGAAAGAGAATATTATGTTAAAAAAAAAAGCCTTTCTAAAAGAAAGTAAGTGCCTACAAATGGCACAATACGATAAAATAGTGCCTTTTCCAAGACATTTCACACTAGGAGTTTTACTCATCTCCACATAAAACTTCTCAAGGACGGCATATTATTTCTTAATCTTTCATTTGCATTGCCTTTTGATTTAGGTCATAACCAAACATTTTGGGTAAAATGTAATCTATCATCTCGTGTTTTGAGCTAAAATGCTGGCTAGGACGTGGCAACCCGCGGCCGCTTGATCACAGTGGGCAAAGAACGATGCAGAGCAACCATCATCGAGCTAGGAAGNGGTTGGGGGGGGGGGAGTTCTCTCCTCCCGTCCCTTCCTGGCAACCGCTTTAGTCGCTATTCACCTACTCGGACGGTTTGCCTGCTAGTGGGTGTATCGCAGCTGTCTACAATATAAACTTAAACCGACCCAAGGTAAGATAAGAAGTCAGAACATACAGTTTAATGTACATCAAAAGCAAAATGAGTAAAATACTATCATATTATTTATTCAGCTTTATTTTCTGAGTTTGCAGTTGAGGCCATATTTGACTTCTCTACCACTAAATCCCATTATACACATACCTTTTTGAAAAAAATAAAAACATACATAATAATACACACACCATAATAATTTAAGATATTACATAAAATTAATAACATAATGCTAATATGCCAATCGATGTACCATTTATATTGTAACATAACATGTCATCAATTTCAAGTGATTAATTTTCACAATATGGCTGTAAAACATTACCATGGGAATTATTGTATTACTGGATCAGTATAAGATAGGTATGTCACCCAGTAGCAGACTAATAATGATAAATATTGCCGTGAATCACTTTTAAAAAAAATCTAAGCGGTAGGTTATGTATTCAATTTTACACATTAGGTTAAACTATGCATTTTTACTTGAGATGATAAAATTAATTAAGTACAGATACTAATGTAATTAATTAAAGAACAAAGTAAAGCCAATTATAATATCACAAAGTTGTGATTAGTTGGTAAGAACTTAATTATACAAATTCAGATTTAGTGATTATAATTCACTGAAGCTGACAATATAAATTTATATAAGCTGGCTTCAACACCGTTATGTACACTGAAGAGCCAAAAAAAAGTGGTACACCTGACTAATATCGTGTAGGGCCCCCGCGAGCACGCAGAAGTGCCGCAAGACGACGTGGCATGGACTCGACTAATGTCTGAAGGTATACAGGCGGCAATTCACACCATTAATCCTGCAAGGCAGTCCACAAATCCATAGGAATGCGAGGCGGTAAAGATCTCTTCTGAACAGCACATTGCAAGGCATCTTAGATATGATCAATAATGTTCATGTCTGGTGATTAAGGTGGCCAATGGAAGTGTCTAAAGTCAGAAGAGTGTTCCTGGAGCCACTCGGTAGCAACTCTCGACGTGCGGGGTGTCACATTGTCCTGCTGGAACTATCCACATCCGCCGGAATGTATATTGGACATTAGTGGGTGCAGGTGATCATACAGAATCCTTACGTATCTGTCACCTGTCAGAGTCGTATCTAGACGTATCAGGGGCCCCATTTTACGCCAACTGCACACGCCACATACCATGACAGAGCCTCCACTAGCTTGATCAGTCCTCTGTTGACATGTAGGGTCCATGGATTCATGAGGATGTCTCCATACCCGTACACGTCCATCCACCCGATACAATTGGAAACGAGACTCGTCAGACCAGGCAATGTGTTTCCAGTCATTAACATTCTAATGGCGGTGTTGATGGGCACAGGCTTCNGTACACGTCCATCCACCCGATACAATTGGAAACGAGACTCGTCAGACCAGGCAATGTGTTTCCAGTCATTAACAGTCTAATGGCGGTGTTGATGGGCACAGGCTTCGCGTAAAGCTTTGTGTCGTGCAGTCAACAACGGTACACGAGTGGGCCTTCTGCTCCGAAAGCCCATATCAATAATGGTCCGTTGAATACTTCGCACGCTGGCACTTTTTGATGCCCCAGCATTCAAATCTGAGCCAACTTGAGAATAGGTTGCACGTCTGTCACGTATAATGATTCTCGTCAGTCGTCGTTTGTCCAGTTCGTTGACGATCTTTTTCCGGCGGCAGCGATGTCGAAGATTTGATGTTTTACCGTATTCCCGATATTTACGGTACACTCGTGAAATGGTCGTACGCGAAAATCTAAATTTTATCGCTACCTCGGAGATGCTATGTGCCATCTCTCGTGCGCCGACTATAACACCACGTTCAAACTCACTTAAATCTTGATAACCTGCCATTGTAGCAGCAGTAACCGATATAGCAACTTTGCCAGACGCTTGTTGTCTTATATAGGCGCTGCCGACCGCATCGCGTGACTGATTGGTTCCATACTTATGTTATTTGAATACGCACGCCCATACCAGTTTTTTTGGCTCTCCAGTGCATATACCAGGTTAGTAGCACGCGCCCATTTTTCCTGATCTATGCAACCCGCACATAATAATGCCAATATTTCAAAACTTCAATCGTTGCTGAACACCACGTGTGTGTTGATTCATTGTCATCAGTACAGTAAGCGGAGAACGGATGGTGTTATGTCGGCAATGCACTTTGCAATGAATGATAATTCGTTTATTGCGCTGAAACAGATTATTGCATTGTTTACCAAATATGTTGGTACGTGGCGATTGCGGCCTTAGGAACACCCATATGCATCGCTTCGAGTCATTGTGTTTCTTCAAGCGACATAAAAATAAGTCACCGCTTACTGTGTTGACGAAAACAAATCAACGTGCACTTGCAGTTTTGTAGCGATTTTCTATTTATTTTCGCACCGCTGATTTTGAATGCTGACAACGACGTCGAAGGTTCAGCTAACAGACGAGGCGCCGTAACGTGTACGTACGCGGCACAGGACTCGGCTACACAAGAGACAATTATTTTACAGTGGCCAATATGTTTTTTTTAGATTTGCAGGTTGCATAGATTGTGTACAGGTTGCATAGATACGGAAAAACGGGCGCGGATGACTCACCCGTTTTATATATATGCGCGAATGAAAGAAATCAGCTGACAACAATTTTGCAAACAATCAAAACAAAATACAGATTGTAAGAATATGTTTTATAGTTAGTAAAGCTTATTTACATTCATGTAATGTATTGTTCCAAACCTACTGCCTCACGGGGCGCGGGCACTATGTGCGGACTTGGCTCTGTGGTGTGTGACCCAACTCGACCCTCCCCTTCCCCAGACAGACACGCTCGCAGTCACATCGCCAAATAACTGGAAATAATTGACAGTTGACCTGACTGGCGTTACAGCCCCTCCCTCCCCCCTGCTGGAGAAGCCGGCAACTTTAGAGGATGCGCAAGAATATTATGGGAATTAGGACCATCGGAGAAACGCGGTATTTGGAGAAATTTCTGGGAGATGACGTACGACTCAATAAATGTCGCAGAGTCCCGAGGGTTGGGAGTTTTTCGTTAGAAATCTTTTGCTGAGTGCGGGAAACTGGGCGGACGGCCGGTCAGCCATTCCAGTGACCTGTAGAAACCTTAGTAATAATGCTAATAAAAAATAATTTTAATAAAAAACATTTAAATAAAAAATTTAAAAGTATCATCCCCCCACCTTGGACTTTTAATAATTATATCGGTTTAGAGTGTCGCTGCAGATCATAATTCTAATTTTCTACTTTAATCGAGCAATGTTGCCTACAAATGATTTTAATAAAAATTAAATAATTTCGGCCTTCCACTTCTGTACCCAATAGGACGTATTAATCCCCCTTCTTCCCTTACAAAAACTGTAACCAAAAAATTATTTTAATTATAAAATACTTGTTAATCATAAATCAATGCAGTTCACTACCTCGGATTTTTATTGATTTTTCTAGAAAAAAACTCAGTTTGCATAGAAACCCCCACTCGTTCAAATGTATCAATCCCTGCTAGAGTGCATATTTATTTACAAATTTAAAGATATAATTTCCCATACATGAGAAGGTATCTAAATAGTACAAAAAAAAGTCGCTTATCCGCGCCTGCCTGTGTAATCGCTTAGTACTTCTAAACAACTCGGTGGATTTTGATGCGGTTTCCAACATAATTTAGAGAATTTCCTGAGGAAAGTTTTGGTTTATAATTGATTTATATATAATGCAAGGATAGTAGAGAAATGTCAAACCGTTTGTAATAAGTCGTAAAAAACCCGCTTCTAGGGCTCTTACATGGCTTGCGCTGACTAAACCATAAGAGATACATCAAATTAATATTCTACATAATTGTAGCTCTCAATAAGGTCTACAGGAAAGTCCGCGAAAGAATTTGTTTATAATTTAAGGATGAACCACAGTAACCATTTTTGTTTTTCAAAGTATCGCTGTAAAAACTAAATTGTTACCTTCGCTAGTGTAATAATAATTTTAAAAGAAATTTGGAATTCTTCTGATTTTAATAATTTTTCATGAATTCAAACTTACAGTAGGCCAGACGCCAATCAGACTTTGATTTTATAAAGTCAGTTTTTTTATTTAGAAAGGGTTGACTGTAGTACATTACGGCTAGAACCCTATATAAATATTAAAATTTCGATATATTGTTTTTGAAATAAAAACAATTCAATCGGTTTGTGGTTTAAAAAAAATCTGGCATTTGCAATTTGTTCTTCCTGTTTTACGAATACAAGAATTTAATTAAAAGAAAAAATAAAGCCATGTACCCTTGAAACCCTGCACGTTCCGACAGGCGTACGAGACATAGACACATGTCAGAACAGGAGCTTGTCATAACAGGTATACATCTAGTTGCTACTGCGGGGAATGGAAGGGGGGAAATGTTGACCAAGTACTCACGAACTGACCTTGAAATCTGCATCCCGTGCTAATAAACCTGGATGAATCAAGTTATAACATACCGAATTCAAGGCCAGGGCCACAGGTGTTCGCCGTGAATTTCGCAGTGCGGTAGGTGGGTGGCGGATGGAAATGCTGGAGGGGGGGGGTGCAATGTTAGCATTTTCACAGTTATTCACCTGCACAGCATCAGGTAACCGCACACGTGTTTGTGTAACTGCATTGTGTCGGATGACTATGAGGTCTGCAGCTGCACTGCATCAGGTAATTGTACACGTGCTTCCATGCC
Source organism: Clitarchus hookeri (assembly GCA_002778355.1). NCBI lineage: Eukaryota > Metazoa > Arthropoda > Insecta > Phasmatodea > Phasmatidae > Clitarchus > Clitarchus hookeri. The sequence continues at coordinate 340,669 of NQII01000580.1, read as the reverse complement.
ATTTTCACACTTGCGTGGGGTTAGCTATACTAATTTAGCTTGCACGCGAAGAGTAGTGTTAGCTTTATTTCACAGAGCTAGCTATCTCCATCCACACCCCCAATAATACATATAAAGACAGGCAATAATAAAATTAATGTTAATTAAGTTAAAACATGTTTTTATGTAAAAAAATGTAACATATCATTACTTAAAAATATTTGTAGTTCCTACTTCAGAATATCCTGCTCGTCGACCCCGGAATCGTCACGATTCGAGTTCCCGAGCCACCTCACATAAACACACCCATTAAGTTATTCCAGCACCTTCTCGACTAAATAAATATCGGGAAACTTTGTAGGCTGGATTCCTCTCCGTAAAAGCCTCCGACGATGGGTTCGCCACGTAGGTCCTCGAGTTAATACTTGCATGGGTACCACTGTCATATGCGAACCATCATGCACAATTCCACAGACCAGTTGTGACGATAGGCATTGTGGAAAATGCCACGCTGTTTGGAGATGCGCACCAGTTCACCGATTTTGGCTTTCGGCTACTGCGGGCCCCTCCTCGCCGAAATAGCATACACAATCCGAAGCAGGGAGTAGTCCTCGAAATCTTCGGGCTTCATGCGAGTCGTAAAATGAACTGTAGATTTATACTCGAGGACGAGTTTCGGAAGTAGCTTAAGCCAGTTGTAGTTTCTATGTGCCGTGAAGTGTCTCCACAATTTGGCTTTCAGAGTCCGGTGAAAAAAGACAATGATGCTAGCCTTAAGCCCAGAGTACATGGAATAGTGATTTATGCCATACCTTTTAATCAGTGGATGGAAAGTAGCATTAAAATATTCTTTTCCATCGTCAGTGTGGAGATTTTTCGGTAAGCATCCTTTGTGCAACACATTCGCCAGTGCCTTGGTGACATCGCGTGCATTCTTCGACTTGACCGGTCTGGCCCAGGCATACTTGGAAAACATGTATATTATGGTCAAAATTTAGCAGTGGCCTTTATTCGCAAGAGCAAAATCTTGCATTTCAATCAGGTCGGATTAGAAAGTATCGACTAGTCCTTTCATGACGTACTTTCTCCAAGGATAATTCCTTCATGCCGACCTGTACAATTTTCCAGAAACTGCATATTTCATCATCTCACGATGTAGCCAGCTTCGACGAGTTCTTCGATGATGGATATATATTCGTTGGTGTCCGGCCGGTTGCCCACAGACTGCGAAGCGACCAGTAGCCATTGTCTATCGATGAGTTCGTCCAGATCGTTCCAATAATCTGCACCACCAGACCCAATCCAATATCTTCGACCAATCATGGAAACAGTCCCGCGATAATGCGGAACTTCGCATGGGTCGTGTCCTTAAATCGTAGTTTTAAGGGGTTATCGTTCGCGTAATGAGCACGACTGGATTTTAGCAGGCGATGGTACTTGCGCAAATCGGGATCGGTTTAGTGCCTGGGACACCTAAGAAACAAAAGTCCGCACAGACTATTTACCATATTTACCTTGTGCTTGCCGGTTTGCATCACATCTCCTGAAAAAAAACATCACTTCCTTGTCTCCGAGAAACCGTTTTTCATCGTGGAGTCGCAAGCCGTACATCTTGTCGCTGTTCCTATCGGAGTAAGAAGCGATGTAGTGCCCGACCAGGGTGCCCACCTCTGGTCCACGCTCTCGTGTTCGATTCTTTTCTCGCGCATGCAGCAAATCGATCAGGGGCAAATCGTCTTCGTAGCTAGTGATGCCCCCTGCCTATTCGGGCAATTCCGGACTTCTTTTCCGTTTAAGCGTCGGGGTTAGTCCTTAAAATGATCTATTGTTTGATATCCGGCAAAGATTCCTCCTGGTGTTGTCGATCATGTTCGTCAAGGCGGCTAGTTATCGGCTTATAAGCCTTTTTNTATCCGGCAAAGATTCCTCCTGGTGTTGTCGATCATGTTCGTCAAGGCGGCTAGTTATCGGCTTATAAGCCTTTTTGTTTTTTTTAAAGATTCTTGAGAGCCAGTATGTAACTTTTCGCGAGTAGATATTTGGCGCCTCAGTCGTAAATTAGGTTCGGTCTGCCATCATTCATAGCATGGAATAAACATACAACAGAGGTGTATATATAATCTGAGGCAACAAATGTCATGGGATGCCTCCTAATATCGTGTCGGACCTCCTTTTGCCCGGCGAAATGCAGCAACTCGACGTGGCATGGATGCAAAAAGTCGTTGGAAGTCTCCGACAGAAATATTGAGCCATTCTGCCTTTATGGACGTCCATAATTGCGAAAGTGTTGCGGGTGCAGAAGTTTTTGAACGAACTGACTCCTAGATTATGTCCCATAAATGTTCGATGGGATTCATGTAGGCCGATCTTGGTGCCCAAATCATTCGCTGGAATTGTCCAGAATATTCTTCAAGCCAATCGCGAATAGTTGTGGCCCGGTGACATGGCGCATTGTCATCCATAAAAATTCCATCGTTGTTTTGGTACATGAAGTCCATGAAAGGCTGCAAGTGGTCTCCAAGTAGCTGAACATAACCCTTTCCAGTCAATGATCGGTTCAGTTGGGCCAGAGGACCCAGTCAATTCCATGTAAAAACAGCCCACACCATTATGGAGCCACCACCAGACTGCACAGTTCCTTGTTGACAACTTGGGTCCATGAATTCGTGGGGTCTGCGCCACACTCGAACCCTTCCATCAGCTCTTACCAACTGAAATCGGGACTCATTTGACCAAGCCACGGTTTTCCAGTCGTCTAGGGTCCAACCGATATGGCCACGAGCCCAGGAGAGGGGCTGCAGGTGATGTCGTGCTGTTAGTAAAGGCACTCGAGTCGGTCTTCTGCTGGCATAGCCCAGTATAGCAAAAGTTCGCCGCACTGTCCTAGCGGACATGTCCGTTGTACGTCCCACATTGATTCCTGCGGTTATTTCACGCAGTGTTGCTTGTCTGTTAACACTGACCATTCTGCGCATACATCGTTGGTCTCGGTCATTAAGTGCAGGCGGACAGCCACTGCGTTGTCCATGGTGGGATGTTATGCTGGAAATGAGGTATTCTCGGCACACTCTTGACACTGTTGATCTCGGAATGTTGAATTCCCTAACCATTTCCGAAATGGAAAGTCCCATGCGTCTAGCTCCAACTACCATTCCCCGTTCAAAGTCTGTTAATTCCCGTCGTGTGGCCATAATCATGCCAGAAACCTTTTCACATGAATCACTTGACTACAAATGAGAGCCCAGCCAATGTAGTGCCCATTTATACATTTTGTACGCGATACTACTGCCACCTTTATATTTGCATATTGTTATCTCATGACTTTTGTCACCTCTGTATATATATATATATACACACATATTCACTCTCGAGTTGAGGAAAGTGAATTTTCGTTACATTCCTGTTTTTCGATACACGCACCAGGCACCTCTTTCTATGACTTGCAACGCCGGATTTCGCAGCTAGTTTTATCGTTTATGTTTTTTGAAGAGCCTTCAATTCTTCATGTATCTGTGCATTCGACATGTTGATCAGGTCTATTGTCTGTGCCTTCACATCCCCTATGTGCTAGTCCATGGCCACCAAATCTTATATTACTTAATTTTTCCGCTCTCGATCTTTTGCCCAAGGATCGACAGGTCCCTGTGAAGAGTGGTGCAGGGAACTTCCGTAAACCCATTCAAATTGTCATCAGACCATAGACCATGTCCGAACTTGGAAATGGCATCGTGACTCATGGCTAGTTTTATACTATAAACTGATCGGACCCATGACTGTACTTTCCCTTATGTACTGTCGAATCCTTATGGATCAACAATATGCCACACTCCTCATTCCTTCACAAAGAACACATATCCTTAAACTATGCGANATATTCACTCTCGAGTTGAGGAAAGTAAATTTTCGTTACATTCCTGTTTTTCGATACACGCACCAGGCACCTCTTTCTATGACTTGCAACGCCGGATTTCGCAGCTAGTTTTATCGTTTATGTTTTTTGAAGAGCCTTCAATTCTTCATGTATCTGTGCATTCGACATGTTGATCAGGTCTATTGTCTGTGCCTTCACATCCCCTATGTGCTAGTCCATGGCCACCAAATCTTATATTACTTAATTTTTCCGCTCTCGATCTTTTGCCCAAGGATCGACAGGTCCCTGTGAAGAGTGGTGCAGGGAACTTCCGTAAACCCATTCAAATTGTCATCAGACCATAGACCATGTCCGAACTTGGAAATGGCATCGTGACTCATGGCTAGTTTTATACTATAAACTGATCGGACCCATGACTGTACTTTCCCTTATGTACTGTCGAATCCTTATGGATCAACAATATGCCACACTCCTCATTCCTTCACAAAGAACACATATCCTTAAACTATGCGAACGTCATATCCGTATAGACGTAGTCGTCGTACACATGTCACAAATTCATATCGTATATGCGAAACAGATCCAACACATTAGCATTATCGCGAATCAGCTGTTTGTGTATGCGCGAATAAATCTGGCCGAGGTACATGCAGTCCACATTCGCATGGCATTCCATCCACATTTGCATGGCATCCCATACTAAAGTAATCCTGAATGCAAGTCTGTTTCTCACGTGCCACATCGCCGAAAATAAACACAGAGTTTGGCATTGCCTCGCTCGGTGGAACAACGGCTTCGTTATTGCTGCAAGGAAAATATTTCACATCATCTATCGCTTTCAGTACTCGGGCCCGTCGCTGTATTTCGGTTGCTGTAGCGATTTGGAGTATAGTTACATGTTCTCGAATCGATGACTGTTCTCTTCTTTCAGCAGGCTGAGTAGGTCACATGTTTTTCCACTATTTGATGGTCCTCTGATGATGCAGCATACTGTATTCGGAAATAGGCTTCCATGTCGTGATTCAAGGGAGATATTTTCATCTTTAGTAGTATTGTCTATGGCTAGAGTAATATTTTGCTTGATGATCTGCAAAATGTTTACTTCTGCTTGTTTTGTATCATACATTAGATGATGAGGAGGAGTAGGTGAAGGAGGGGGATGAGTAGGGGGAGGAGTAGGGGGAGGAGTAGGAGGAGTAGGATAAGGTAGCATAAACTAGCCTCTAAATGAAATTAAGTATGTTTTTTTTTTGGTAATTTAATGTTTCATCTAATTATCACTCTGAGTAAACTGACCCTGGCAGAGTTTGCACTGAAATGACATATTTGAATATGCGATACATCTGTACTGTTCCAAGCCTAGAATAATACTGAAACAAAAATGTATAAAAGGAGTTTATTTATAAAATTTTAGGTCTGTTTGCCATGATGTATCGAAGATGTAAGACCATATCAGGAAGCGGGGTCGTCGATATACTGATCAACTATCTACAGTCCCACTTGCACATTCCTGGATACAAGTTCTGTGGGCTGGGAACCAAGCTAGCTGAAAGGCTGGCACTCTGCGACACAAGTATCAATGCACCGAACGAGGCATGCAAGTAATACGACATCGCTTACTCCTATAACATGGATCTACAAACTGAGCGCCAGGCAGACAAGATACTTGCACATAAGGCCATCGAGATAAAAAAATCTTCAGATACCGGACTCGGGGAAAAATAGCAGCATGTGTCATATACAATGTAATGAAGGCCAAAGTGTAAATGGGCATGGGTGCAAAGAGCAAGCGGAAGGTGCAAGTGACACGAAAATGGTGAAAAAGGGAAGAAAACATCTACTGGAGGATTTTTTCCACAAGTGTTATCGTCCGAGCTGTTAATACAGCATCGAACGAATATAAGCAGTTTTCCGAGGCACAAAGGCAAAATGCAAATATGGAAACTATCACCATGGGTAAAAAAATTGCTAAGATGTCTACCTCAGGCCATACCCAGTGGGAGGAGGTGTGCAAAAGCGACACAGCAAGAAGAGGTGACAAACGAAATCTCTACCGAAATGGCGGCACACTAAGTTGTATTTGGAACTGTTAGCACGCAAACTGAAGATACCTTATTTTCGCAGAGTGTGCATGCAAGGTGCTTTGCTCCCTAAACCCAAATGTGACGAATGTGCCATAATCAAACTGGACACGATAGCCAGGCCCAGTATGCACTGGGTATCTGATATCAAATGTGACAAATGTGTAGACTACTACAACAGTTTTAGTAATCTGCATCCTCCACCCAAGCTGCGAATGTACCTGAAAAATGGCAAACTGACATACAACTACGAGATGGAGCTGATTCCAAACACGTGGAACTGCGGACACTTGTGTCTTCGCTTCCTTTTTCGTTCGTACAAGTAATTGAATAAAATGGCTTTACATGGATCGAAAAACATCAGTCATGGCGATAATGCTTACCTCGACTGGTCGTAGCTCCGAGCTGCTTGCTGTACACTTTCCTCCGCTCGACCTGGAGGGGCAATGGTGCATAGGTTTGTCGATTTTTAAATCTACAATGCGATACCGAACATCAATGAAAAAAACTGCAATATGTATTACATTAAAAGCGATAATGTCTCCCGCAAGGTAACATTGCCTGTTGTCTCTTAAGAATTAGACGACATTGCAAGGTACATAGATAATTTCCTGTCTGCCGACACAGAATTTGAACCACATCCAAATTCCAATACTCTGAAGAGTGTCATCAGATGCAGCGAACTAATCGACTTTACGAAATCAGATTCCATTGAAATGATGCTGGGGTTCAAACCATGTATATACGAAGCTGGAAATATTCACGAATCGTTGCAACCTGTGAACACCAATTAACTGCAATTTGGCGAGCTGTACATACCTCAACGGTAGGCCAAACAATACACTGCACGAGTTTTCGCCAATGGTCCCTCCAGGTTATAAACTGGTTGTGGCACTGCAAAGCATCGTTTACGTTCCGGTCTTCGCAAAGAGAGCACACGAGGTGGTAGTAAAGATCGTCGAACAGTGTGGAGAGTTGGTGATATTTCGAAACAAAGAAATCACACTACGCTTGCAATTGAGGAGATGGGAATAAGATTTACGGTGACCAGAAGCAATAAAACACAGCAGTACATCAAACCGGCCATCAGTATGCCGCAGGTCACAAAGGTGTTAACACATGGCAACGAGATTTTTCTTCGAAGCTTTGGCTTCGAGGTGAATAGCCATGAAAGTTTAAATACATGTCGATTAGCCGGTCGTTTTTGAAGACAGCATCACGAAAGTAGAACTTTACGCATGTCAGCCATTCCTTATCGGACCGTACAAGTTACCATCGGAAGTTTGCATAGATTTCCAACAGCAATATATCTGCACTCTTCTTTGTCAGTCATTCCTGAGGAGGCACGATTTGTTATCGAAGTCGGCTCCTTCGTCGATGCTATCGCCGACACCGAGGTGCAGCTAGATATATGTTGGCTGCACCTCACACCATGCAGGATACCTTGGCCCAAGCTCTGAAAGTCGAGTCAGAAAGGCAGGCATATCTATCCCGATGTCCAGTGTGGGCAGTGATGCTGAACGAAGAGGAGGATGACAGCATCGAGAGGAAACTGAAGGAATGGCAGACGACCATGAGGGACATCGCTTCCAGTGTCCGCACTTCAAAGGTTTGTCGTCTCCCACCCAAATGGCCTGAATGTTGGTTGTGTGGACAGCCGGGACACCTGAGGGCCAACTGTCCTCAGCAGTAACATCAGCAGCGACCAGAGAGCTGGCAGCGAGGGGGAAGATGAGAGCTCAACATCTTCGGGAAACTTGTAATCACCGGCCTTGAGGGGCAGAGGTTGGTGTTGGCCGAAGGGAAGGCCCCCAAGTTTTTGCAGAGGCGTTCGGTGTTACAGTATTTGGATGCCATGCTGGTAGAGGGAAACCTATATGATGTTTTATGCCAGATGGCCCTTCATACAGAGCAACTATAATGGTGGTAAGACCGGACATTCTCGGGTCTTCCCCCTGGCGAATGTGCGATGAGACCATAGATAACTGTTATTTAACTACTGTAAAGGTCAAGACCACACCAGTCAGAGGCAAGAGAAATTTACTCTTAAAGCTCAGTAACATTAGCATAGAGCACGATATTTACATAACATATATAGAGGGGGAATGAATTTTGGGTTTTGATGTGTTATGTAAGCTGGGGCGCTGTGTCGAAACTCGACTGGGGGTGTTATGGGCAGGCAATACCTAGTTGGTAGTGTCAACATTACAAGATTTATCTTCATAAATTAACTGCCCAGTTGTGTGTAACCAGTCGACTGTGCTACCTGCTTCTAGCGAAATTGTTATTCCAGGCAGATGGCAGAGAAAATTTGTCAGGCTCATATGAGTAGATGGATTTGGGGGCTACTATCAGAGGGGCTGGAGGATGTCGTTTGGTGGATTCATCCACCATCTTGCATTACATCACTGCCACCATATTGGATGTCTTTGACCTTGACCTTCTCTCCATCTTGAATAACATCATCACCATCTTGTCTGCCATTTGGTTTTCTTTGTCAACCATTTGGTTTTTGCTGTCCCCCAACTTTTTTACCATCGACCATTTTGTTTTTGCCATCCACCATTTTGTCTGCCACCTTGTTTCTGCCATCCGCCATCTTGTTTCCACTCATTTTTTTGTTTATATCGGCTGTCACTAGGGGGGCAGCACTCGGTCGACTGCTATATTTGTTTATGGAGTCGACGGCTAGAGTGCCTTAGTGTATATTTCTAGAGTTTGCTGCTAGGGGCGCACAAATGCCATATTGGTTTTGATTTTGACTGCTTGGGGCGCTGCTAGTATAAGGTCGATGTTCCCATTTACTGTATGCAGGAACCTCGCCCTTATAGACACTATTTTCAAATGTTAGTACTTAAAAAATCCTGTAGAGGTAACCGTTTTTTATCCGCCCCCCCCCCCNATGGAAAATTTTACCTATGCCTTATACCACCGGGTAGTAGAAAAGGTAAGTATTCACATTTTAAAAAGTGGTATGGGCAATAGGTCATTGTATTTTTAATAGTAATAAGCATAGGTACATTTTGTTGTGTCTGCTGTAATCATTTATATTGTTTATTGCAGTAATTCGTTTTCGTCTGCTCTGCGCAGTGATCTTGTTTAGTCATTTTTTTAAGCCTGCTGTAGGCAGCCATCTTGCTTACGACAGTCATTGGTTTTCGTCTGCTGTAGACCACCATCTTTTTTGGAGTTAGACATTTTTTCTCATGTTGGTCAGCTGACACACCGCTAAACCTTATATTATTCCCCCAAAGTTACACACTTTAAAAGCTGAGGGGCTACGCATCATCGCCGATTCGGTAGAATGAATTCTTGTATGTTTATATATTTTATTTTATTTGGTACAATTTAAAAAAATAAATTACTTTGTGTGACATTACTAGGGGACTAGTATTTTTTAAAAACAATTCGAATATGTAATCATGACCAGCGATTATGTGCATATATCCGACACCATATTAGATTGAATAGTAGTACCTATACATTATGGTTTTTATATGTTAAACACATATATTCTTTCAAGAGAAAAGAGACATATTTTTCCTAACAGTCATCAGTATTTATCTATACTGAAAAACATTTTTTTTAAAGAAATAATCTTTTTCATAAAGTCATGCATATTCAAAATATTTGAAAATTTTTGTAGCCATCTTCTGTGTTCTTCTATCGAACAAATTTCCAAGAAATATTTTAATACGACGTTAAGTACTAATATGTTTAATTAATAAAAGTTATGCAAAAACAGTTTATATAAAATTTTTTGATTTATAGTCACAAGTGTATTGATCACCATGGCAATGGAGTCTAATTCTTACAGGGAATTATAATATGACGACAGAACTAGCGGTTATATGCCTACGACTGTCCCCATATTGAATATACTTATTCGTTAACAATTAAAACAAAATGTAAATGTAGTCATATTCCATTTAAAATTTCGAATACGTCTTTGAGTACTAATTAAGTCATCCGCACTACCCACTCACTACTGCGTTCGATTCCTGCCAATGTCACTCAGGTTTTCGCTGTAAGAAACAAGGCGGACGTTGCCATCAGTTGGTGAGTTTTCTCGAGGCATTCCTGTTCCCCCCAATCTTGTAGTCATATTGGTCAGTCTTAAGAACCTGGATTGTCCATTCGTTGAAATATAATATTTGGTTAGAGTTTTAAATTGAAAAGGAGTGGGGTTTTGAAACTGTGTGAAAAACATGCCGAAATATTCGTATGCTGGGTTTCTTATGCTACAGTAGGAAAATATATACATGATTTGATTGTCTGGAAAAATGTATCGTTTCCTATAAGGGAAGGTAGAATTTTTTTTTTAAAGTTTCTACGTGATCTGGCGGGCAAAGATATTTTAGGTCACGTTTTTGACTTTTTTTGTTTTTATAAACCAAAANAATGTCACTCAGGTTTTCGCTGTAAGAAACAAGGCGGACGTTGCCATCAGTTGGTGAGTTTTCTCGAGGCATTCCTATTCCCCCCAATCTTGTAGTCATATTGGTCAGTCTTAAGAACCTGGATTGTCCATTCGTTGAAATATAATATTTGGTTAGAGTTTTAAATTTAAAAGGAGTGGGGTTTTGAAACTGTGTGAAAAACATGCCGAAATATTCGTATGCTGGGTTTCTTATGCTACAGTAGGAAAATATATACATGATTTGATTGTCTGGAAAAATGTATCGTTTCCTATAAGGGAAGGTAGAATTTTTTTTTTTAAGTTTCTACGTGATCTGGCGGGCAAAGATATTTTAGGTCACGTTTTTGACTTTTTTTGTTTTTATAAACCAAAANAAAGTTTCTACGTGATCTGGCGGGCAAAGATATTTTAGGTCACGTTTTTGACTTTTTTTGTTTTTATAAACCAAAAAAACTACTAGACACACTCCTCCATTTTATATTTTTTTATTCAAATCCAGGTTGACACTTGTGGCTGTACCAAGCCATCATGACCATGTTAAAATAATGAAAGTTTGCATATTGTATATCACCATAGAGTTGGCTGATACTATTTTATATTTCGGCGGTACTTATTTCAGTCTAAAAATACCTTACATTAAGACATTTATTGTGAATAATATGCTCTATAAACTTAAATAATATGTACATGTAGCATCAAATATGAATTCCTATATCATAACAAACGTTTTGACCAATATTGCGTTAATTTAATAAGTATTTTTTATGCTCCTTCCCTTCCCCCTCAGGCATCTAGGAGACTTCTAATATGAGCACATGTTTTTTTTTCTTTCCAATATTGTGTATATTTGTGGTTTATATGTATGCCCCTCTCCTCTTTACCACTTCGGCAAGATACTTCTGATCTGCGTCGTACACCAGAATATATTTGTTTTGGGCAGGCTTTCTTAATTTTATACGTGTTGAGTTTGTATTACTAGGTTACGTGTTATTGTTTCGGTATATTAAAAAAAAAAGTTTTTAAATTAGGTATTTGAAAGAAGTTTTGCGGTGGAATAATGTGTTTGGTACAAGTTATTTCCCTCACCTGATAATTTTCGTCAGCATACTATTGTAGTCAACCAAAACAGTGAGAAAAAACTTTCACTAATCAACTACATGGCTGGTTCTCTCGTATCTGATACATCAGAAAGACTTTTTTGGATATTTTAATAACAAACAATTTTGAAGTATATGTACTATTTTACCTACATGTATTATCTGAATAGGCCTCCTTACATATTCCTTCCATTACTATAATAGCTTGTACTGCAGTGCCAAGACCTAATTGACTTCCAAAAAAGGCGTTGTCTTCAATGTAACGTAGAAATTACAACCAGGCAAATTAAGTTCGAAAGAGAGTTAATTTATACTAGTGTTTACCAGTCCACGTCCCCTCTTGAGCTTACCCCTACAAGGCATTGCGGACCAGGAAGGTTCAAGTCTATAGTCGGAACCAGATCACAAAAAGGTGACAGTGTAGTAGCCTTACCAGTGTGGAAAATAAAACTTTTACTGCACGAAAATTAGTAAATTCTGTAATTGCTATGACTTTTAGAAGAGTTTTATTGTACGTGTTTAATTCAAAATAAAGGTACAATACTTAGGCAGTACAACTTTTTAAGTTATTGGATAATATTATAATTATGGCAATATAACAAAAATTATTCGTCTTTGAGCAAGAACCATATATAATCACAAACCAAGGTTGGGGATCTCAATGTGTAAGTCGATTCTGGTAAATTCTTGTAAATATTTGTTCGTTCGTGAAAAACGCATATGAAGAGAAAGTGTTCTGTACCTTACTGCAAATACACATGTGGGAATGAACCTACGCTACCAATTTTATAAAACAAATAAAAAAAAAAAAGCTTAAATGCAAAAAAACTGCTAGGATTTCCTTGAAAAAGTTTTTGCAAGAAAAGAAAGTTTCACTTTATATTGAAACATTGCAAACAGTTTGCATCAAATTTATACTCTGCATATAACTTCTCCAAAATGATGCTTTGTCATTAAGAAGTTTTGGATAAAAATAACATCGATAGCCTTAATACATTATTATAATATTTTTCCAATTAAACAAATATATTTGAATTTACATTTCACATAACATCACTGTATTACCTACGTTACAAAAATTACCTTCGTTAGAACATTTACTATGTTTTAAAACACATAGAATATATTTTAAAATTAATTCTCTGCATCTGGCTGGAATCTGAACCTGCGACCTTACAACTGGGAACTGGGGCCATTATCTCGTTAGAACTTAAATGAGAACTGTATGAATATTATGTTGGATGGATATCAAAGCGACATTTAATGTTCCTAGGCAACCATACACTCCAGAAAGTAGACCCACATTGTCAAATTCTCTTGTGTGATCATTTGGACGACAAATATTCGAGTATATGGGTTATTTGGAATTTACAAAATATAATTTACTTGTTGCTATTAAGAGTTAATATTGGCTTGGGTAACATTTTAAGCGTAGGAGGAGGAGGGTGGATGGTTTACTAATCGCACGTTAATTATTTTAATATTTGAATGGTCCCTGTACATGTGAATACATTGGTTAGCGGCCAAATTAGTGTGGTGTACAGCTGTTTCGTGAGACCAAACCAAAAATTCCTATAGTTCTCACCCTACACATTTATGGTACATAATTTGTTCGCAGAAATGCATTTAGAAAAACATTCAAGACATTGAATGTAGCTCTGTATGATGTAGATCCAATTGAAAGCTGTGTCGAATCTAGAATAATCATGTAGTATGTCGTGAAGACAAAATAGTTTTAATGGAGTAATGCTGGGCNAAAAGCTGTGTCGAATCTAGAATAATCATGTAGTATGTCGTGAAGACAAAATAGTTTTAATGGAGTAATGCTGGGCCCTTCATTTGATTGATTACTTACAACTAAGAACAAGCAGGTTATTCTCGCTGATAGAATGAACGTTAATTGATTTTCTTTCACCTACCTTAAGAGTGAGAGTGACAGAAGCTCAGTTATTGTTACCTCTTGTGTGGTTTTGGGAGTCAATCGAAAGGAGTCAATCGGCAGGGGATAATCGGCAGGAGTCAATCTACAGGATTCGGTCTCTGTGTGTGAATTCATGTAAGCTGGAAGGTGATGCAGGATGCTGATGGTATTAACCCGAGTATGTCAAGTACGAATACACACATATCTTTACCGTTCCCTCACAAATTACACAGAAAAAAGTGCTGTAATTGTGCCAAGATCTTTAGTAAAAGCTCTAATGCTCGACGAGATGAAAATAGCAAATGTTCACAAGGGCCAACCTCCAAAATTCTACAATGTGACATGTGTATTACACTATTTACTAGAGATGATAATTATAAGACACATTAAATGACTTGGAAATACAGTTTTCTTTGCTTGCCACTAAACAACAAAAATTAAAACAATTGATACAAGAAATAAGGGTACCGTGCCTTCCTGCTCATTAGGCGAATGAAGTAACTCTGATTCAGTCATCCACAGCATTATCCAAACCTGCATCTCACTCCAAACTAGTACCTGATGGAAGAGAGATGAANCTCTGATTCAGTCATCCACAGCATTATCCAAACCTGCATCTCACTCCAAACTAGTACCTGATGGAAGAGAGATGAAAGTCACTAGTGAAGGAAATATAGGTAGTGCAGGGATTTCCTGCGAAACAAGAGATCCATACAGAGCCACGAAAGTTTTACACGATAAACATGTACTACTTATGACGCAAATGAAACACGAGGAAATTAATCCTGCAAAGAGCCATGGCGAACATAAGTGGAATAATGAGTCTGTAGCTGTGGCTATTNCTCTGATTCAGTCATCCACAGCATTATCCAAACCTGCATCTCACTCCAAACTAGTACCTGATGGAAGAGAGATGAATGTCACTAGTGAAGGAAATATAGGTAGTGCAGGGATTTCCTGCGAAACAAGCGATCCATACAGAGCCACGAAAGTTTTACACGATAAACATGTACTACTTATGACGCAAATTAAACACGAGGAAATTAATCCTGCAAAGAGCCATGGCGAACATAAGTGGAATAATGAGTCTGTAGCTGTGGCTATTAAAGTTTGTGATTGTGTTGAGAAAACTACACCGNTAAAGTTTGTGATTGTGTTGAGAAAACTACACCGAATTGGAAATTACATAATATATATGTCTCTGATAAAGAGAGACGACAGTAAAGCACATGGGTAAACATATCTCCGAATAAAATAGCTACAGACACCTGAAGTTGTCTAAGAAGAGAAAAGTGCAAAGTGCTGACTCGAACCCAATACACTGGCCTAGCAATATCTAGCATCTTACACAGCGACGAAGATAAATATGATATGTAATGTGTACAAGCATAATGGTAAGTGTTTTCTCTGCCCCAGAGAATTAGACGTTTTTCCTAGTGAAATTTTAAGGGTGAGTGAATACATAACATGCGGTAACCCAGGACTGTACGAATTGTTGTTTTGCAAGGAACCGAAACAGTTTACCAGAGAAAATATTTGGGAATACAATAAATTACTAGAACAATACACATTATCAATACAAGGAATGAAAACAATACTTACAGTGACGAAGGTAGTGATGTTGAATGTGAGCATACTTGTAATGGCGAAGGGAAAGAAGAAATAAACTTTCAAGCACGCATGACTGATGAAACTACAGTGAAAAGAAAAGACAGGAAATGTGAAGATGATGCCTACCAATTTTCCTAACCAGCTGGTCAACAAACTTCTTCTTCTGCTTGCTACACAAAAAAAAATTATTACAGCAATAAAGAGGTAAATTCAATAATCGATGAACTTGAGCAAATATGTTCCATTAATCAATTATATAAAAGCTGTGAAAGTAAGTAAATATATAAAAAAACATATTTTTCGGATTTATTTACAATACTATTATGACTTTATCTAAAATGCTTATGTCCTGCTAAAGCCATTGTGCTGGGTAGTGTTCTGTTCGCTAATCATGTATGAGTGTCATGGGGCGAAGTGCATGGTTTCATAAGACCAAAAATTGTTATTGATGATAAGCACCTACAATTATTGCCACAATCACCGCAGGAATTTGAATTAGATGGTTAAACAAAGAAATTGATAACAAATTACTAATATAAAATATATGGCAGCCTACAGTACCACAGTGGCATCTATGCTATCATCCGAGATGGTGGACGAATCCACAGCCAACAGACCATGTCCTAGGAAAATATATGACTAAACAAGATGGTTGCCTACAACAGACAACGAAAAATTACAGGTGTAAAAATATAAGGCAACCTACAGTTCCACAGTGACATCGATGACATCATCCAAGATGGTGGATGAATCCACAGCCAGCAGCCCTTGCCTAAGAAATTAAATGACTTACACAAAAAAAGCTGCCTACAACAGATGACAGCAAATTACTGATGCAAAAATATATGGCAGCCTACAGTAACACAGTGGTATCTATTACATCATCCGAGATGTTGGATGAATCCATAGCCAGCAGCTCTTGACTTAAGAAAACTGCTTACACTTAATAGTTGACTACAACAGACGACATAAAATTATTGATGTAAAAATATATGGCAGCCGACAGTACCACAGGGCATCGATGACATCATCGATAATGGTGGATGCATCCACAGCCAGCAGCCCTGGCCTAAGAAAACAAATGACTTACTCAAGATGGCTGCCTACAACACACGACGGTAAATGACAGATGCAAAAATATATGACAGCCTACAGTAACACAGTGGTATCTATGACATTATCCGAAATTGGCCGAATCCACAGTCAGCAGCCCTTGACATAAGAAAAAAATGGATTACATATACACATGACTATTCAAGAAAGGAAATATATAAATTTACTACATAATANTTGACATAAGAAAAAAATGGATTACATATACACATGACTATTCAAGAAAGGAAATATATAAATTTACTACATAATACATTTTTTAACACTGCAAATTCAACTAGATGTGTCCCATGTTATATCTCTCTGAGACCGTCCTTCCCATTGCCCATNAATTTTTTAACACTGCAAATTCAACTAGATGTGTCCCATGTTACATCTCTCTGAGACCGTCCTTCCCATTGCCCATCTTCTCAACTGTCAGGGCAGCGCAGTTTCCACATTCACCTGCATGAGTGCAGCGCGCCGATTAAAGAGCAGTGAAAAGTGCTCTGCCACGCAATTGTTAAATTATATTGAGTTTCTAGAAACAAAATGCCATACAAGACAGTGACGTCAACAGCATTCATAAAGGTATGAATAAGTAAGTGTTACTGTGTAACACCTACGCCACATTATATAGCAACACATGCTATTCAGAATGCTTTCAGTGTAAACAAATAAATTGTTGTTTAGAAAATTCATATTGTATGAATATTTAAAAGGTATCATGTGTACGTTCCTTTCCAGCAAGACATCGAACTGAAAGCGGGCACTTAGCTGCCCAAGCATAAAAGAAAATCCATTATCCCAGCATGTTAATTGTAAACAAACTCGTTAAAGCACTACGTGCTACAAACTGTTCATGCCTCTTTTGTATTATGTTTGTGTTTAATTATTTAAGTGTTTATTTCCCATATCGTTGAGTAAGGGATCAAATATTATCATCTCATCATTTAATATAAGTGTTCAAAATGTTTGCAGCATTACTCGCTATACCATTTCGCACGAACACCGTGCAAAGCTGCCAGCATGAGCACCATGACACTAGTTGCATTCTAGTGACTGTGTGGGGTGGACATCGCGCGTGGCCTCTCTGGGCCTTCATCACTTGCAGTTATTGTTTGTTGTATCAAAAGTTAGATAACGTACGGGAACATTAAGGTAAACTTTTAGCCCGGAGAGTGTGCCACCACACACCTCAGGAGCTTGCTAAATCCTGAGACATAATGGTTTCTTTTAATTTCCATGTATACTTCACGTCAATTTTACTTGTGCTAGAGCTCCCCGAGCTACAGTGGGGAATTATCATGCAAGTGTCTCCTCTGAGGGCTCATGGAAATAAAACTTAGTGTGAAACTACACTTACATATTTATTTTCTCCAGCCGCTTCATGGATATTTCACTACCTATTTTTGTATTATCGCATCACGATCACATAAAGGCATAGCAATTACCTGGAACATTCTCTGCACGGTAGTGAGGACGTGTTGAGAGCTGTTATTAACACCTCTCACTAGCTTAGGCATATGGGATTATAGTGGAACATCCGACACTTGTTCATCAGAGGAGGCCACATCTAAGGTTAGACGACCTTAGTGTTTTCAAACGTATTTCTCGTTATAACTGTAAAATTATAAATAACTGTAAGGAATTTATATNTTATAACTGTAAAATTATAAATAACTGTAAGGAATTTATATAAGTGCATAGAATTAAATTTGACGAGACGAATCCATATATGTGCTTATTAGAATAAATAAAAATATTAAATACACATGCCTATAAAATCCAATGGGTTGTTGCGAAAAACGTAAATACTCGACAGTTCTGACTCAGAATTCTAATTAATCACGAAATATTTAGGTTAGGAATATGCTACTTGACTATTCCTTTTTAAAAAAAATCATAAGGTATTTAATGTATATGCCTATATATCTGATATTACATGAAGAGTTTGGGAGATGATGTGGGNTAAGTGCATAGAATTAAATTTGACGAGACGAATCCATATATGTGCTTATTAGAATAAATAAAAATATTAAATACACGTGCCTATAAAATCCAATGGGTTGTTGCGAAAAACGTAAATACTCGACAGTTCTGACTCAGAATTCTAATTAATCACGAAATATTTAGGTTAGGAATATGCTATTTGACTATTCCTTTTTTAAAAAAATCATAAGGTATTTAATGTATATGCCTATATATCTGATATTACATGAAGAGTTTGGGAGATGATGTGGGNTAAAAAAATCATAAGGTATTTAATGTATATGCCTATATATCTGATATTACATGAAGAGTTTGGGAGATGATGTGGGATGTTTCGGGTCTATGCTTAACTGCGAGGTCTAGAGTACTGATGGGGGTGAAATTAGGGAAAGATGTGGAATGCAAGGATGGGGGAAACAGGAATTCCTTGAGAAAACCTATCGGCTGATGGCAACTGTTAGGAGCTGCTATCAGGCCTTAACTGAGCAACCTGCCTGATCACACCTTCTCATATTTATCCAGGACACGGGCCATGATTACTGAAATTAGTTATAAAATCGCAAATTACAGAAACTCACTCTACCGGCCAGTAAACAAGGACAACACAGCTGATATATGGCAGTGAAGCTCTTGGGCGCTGTCTTTTGTCGTCGGGCCATTGGAACGAGAAGACCACTGAAGATGGGTGTGTCTGGGCGTTGACTTCCTCCATCTTAATTAGCCTCCGAAATCATGAACAAGATGGGGACTCTTCAATTTGACTTTACTGATAATGTGGCTGGTTAAATCTTTATAATTTAATATAAATTAATATTTCAGTATATTTGTAATATTGTACAACCATAATGTTAAACAAACACCTTTTATAAAGAGTTCATTACATAACTCTTATCAATAACTTGCTATGCCCTTGTAGCCTCGTTAATTGTGATGCAATAATCATAGCTCGTAAAACATTGGTGGAGGCTTGGTTCCTTCCTAACCTCTCGCTGCCTGGCATCAGCTTCTCTGCCATACACCCCTGCATTTAAATAAATTCCTCACCCACCTGAACTAGTTTTGTAGTTATTATAAAAAATTTATTATAACACAATTTTAGCCACATCCATTTTAAAATTATAATTTTGATCTTGCAACAAGCAATTGACTTTTAATAGTGCCATAAGGTCTACTGTTAAAATTAATTACTTTTAAATACAAATTAAAGTTGATAACTGGTCATCTTAATTTAGAAAGCAAATAGTACATACTTGATTATCAAATATTATTNAATACAAATTAAAGTTGATAACTGGTCATCTTAATTTAGAAAGCAAATAGTACATACTTGATTATCAAATATTATTTGAATTTAAATAACTTCAAAATTTTCCGTAATTTCATAGTCACATAATTATAATTATAAACAGTTTACCTGGCCCATCGTATTCTATTAATTTCATTTAAGAAGTAAAATTCTTTTTGGTACGCTGAATGTAGTTTCTGGAAACAATTACAATGAACGTGATACATTATGCCGAACCCATTTCAATAACATCNTGGTACGCTGAATGTAGTTTCTGGAAACAATTACAATGAACGTGATACATTATGCCGAACCCATTTCAATAACATCCATTTTTATATCAAGCAAATTTAATAAAATTTTTACTTATAACTACTTATTTTAGTAAGATACTGCTGTTCACAGATACACGAATATAATTTTATTGTGCTTAATCATTATTCACAAATATTTTAAGATAAGACCCCTGATATGTGTAGAAATAAGGTATGGCAGTTTATATATGATTTTAATATGCTAACCGTAAGACAGTGTTAAGTTATTAGTTGTCATATGGAAATACAAAAGTTGCAAGTAATAAAGAGCTTGCTACACGACCCACTTCTTGCGTGGCATGCCTTTTCTCCCCTCTTCCCCCATCCTTCAATGAGTGCTTTGTTTCTCTCCGTCAGCACTTCCCTCGATGGCTGTCGTGCCGAGAAACCCCCTCAGCCTTGTTGTTCATGTCGTCATTCTTCACATCAGCAACTTCCCCCATGGCTTGATGGCCGACGATGTTTACGAAACAAGCATGCTGTAGTGAGTGGATGGTGCGGGTTACTTAATTAGTATTCAAAAACATATTGGAACTCTGAAAAATGCAATAGGACTACAATCACATTTTTAAAATNGGGTTACTTAATTAGTATTCAAAAACATATTGGAACTCTGAAAAATGCAATAGGACTACAATCACATTTTTAAAATATTTAACGCATAGGTATAACCAATGTGGGGTGTAGGTATGTAATAGCTAGTTATGTTGTCATACTCTAATTTGCCTNATTTAACGCATAGGTATAACCAATGTGGGGTGTAGGTATGTAATAGCTAGTTATGTTGTCATACTCTAATTTGCCTTAAAAATCAGACACCACAGACATGGGGCTCGATACACTTTTGACTATAAATTTAAAATGTTAAATTTATATGTTTAATGCATAAGTTTGATTTATTCAACATATGTATTAGTACTTAACATCGTATGCAAAATTTTCTTGGAAATACGCGCGATCGCAGAACATAAAGGATGGTTACAAAAATTTTCAAAAATTATGAACAAGTGTGACTTTATAAAAAAAAAGTGATTCCTTGCAAAAAATATTGTTTTTAAGAATAGTTTTATGACTAATGACTGGTACAAAAAATGGCTCTTTTATTTTTATGAAGTAGATGTGTATTACATATAAAAATATTAATTAATAGGTATTACTATTTAATAGAATATGGTGTCGTATATATCACATAACCGCTAGTTATAATTACAAATTAAAATTTTTCTTAAAAATACGAGTCCGCAGACATGTCACAAAATATTATTATTTCTATAAGCTTTAAAATTTTACCAAATAAAATATATAGATATGCATTAATTCGTTCTACCAAATCGGCGATGATGAATAGCCCCTCAAATTTTAGTAAGTAACTTTGGGAAAAAAATATAAAGATTAGTTGTTTATCAGCTGACCATCATGAGAAAAAAATTCTAAGTCCAACAAAGATGGCGGTCTACGAAAGACGAAAACAAATGATTGTCGTAAACAAGATGACTGCCTACAGCAGACTAAAACAAATGACTAGAAAAGATGGCTGCATACAGCAGAAGAAAACAAATTACTGCAATAAACAGCAAACACAATAAAATGTAACTATGACTATCACTATTAAAAATATGATGACCTATTGCATATACCACATTTTAAACAGTAACTTACTACCTGTCTCGGTAGCCGAGTGGTATGGAGCATTAGTCCTATTTTTCATGCCATGGGGGGCCTGATCGAAATCGGTCAACTACACAGTATTTTTTAAGTTCTAACATTTGAAAATAGAGTCTATAGGGATGAGGTTTTTGTATACACTAAATGGGAACATACCTTATACTAGCAGCCAACACTAAAACCAATATGGTTTTTTTCCACCCCTAGCAGCAAACTCTATAAACACATACCAGTGTACTCTAGCTGCAGACTCCATAAACAAATATGGCGGTCGAGCGAGTGCTTTGCCCCTAGTGACAGCTGATGCAAACCAAATACAAGTGGAAACAAGATGGCGGACAAGATGGTGGATGGAGAAACCATATTATGGGTAAGATTGCAGATGGAGAAAACAAGATGGGGACAAAATGGTTTATGACAAAAACAATATGGTAGACAAGATGGTAGCGATGGTGTAATTAAAGATGGTGGAAAATGTCAAGTTCAAGGACATCAAAGATGGCTGTGGTGACATAGTCAAAGATGGCGGATGAATCTACTAATCCACAGCTCCCAGCCCCTGTGCTATCAGCCCCCAAATCCATTTACAGTAAGGCATTGTCTAAACAGAGCAGGAAGGTGGCATTCTAGCAGATGGTGTAATTGTAGCAAAGACTTTGATCTCTGCAAACTCAGACAGTTTGCCAGTAATGATGACTAATTTATTTGAAAAAAACAATCCTTTGGGACACTGCCAGGATATGGGCTTGCAAGCAGGTCTCACAATACTTTCTAATGTTCCTGAAGCTTCGATGCCAATAAATACCGAATGTCGCCTACCTGATACCCGGGAGGAACTGTTACTAAAACAAGAGAAAATCTCAACTGATGATAACAGAAGGCTGTCTCAGAATTATCACAGATAAATAGATTTGCTTTCTCTTGCAAGCCAAATCACCATGGCAAAACTAATTATGCATGCCATCACATCGATACAGGAGATACCAGGCCTATAAAGCACCCACCAAGGCGAATACCGCTAGGTTAAAATGAGGTGGTTAACCATATTGTGAATGAGATGAAAGAGTTTGATGTGATAGAGACATCAGTTAGTCCATGGTCTTCTCCCATTTTACTTGTTAAAAAGTAAGAGGGATCTATGAGATTTTGTGTTGATTACTGCCAACTTAATAATGTGACCAAGAAAGATTATTATACACTACCAAGGATAGACGAGAGACAGAATAGCCTAGCAGGTTCACTGTGGTTTTCTACTTTTTATATTATGAAGAGCGGATACTGGCAATGCGAAATGGCCCCAGAAGACAAAGAAAAGACTGCCTTTTATGTTTAAGGAAAAATAACTTGGTAATTCAAGGTCATCCCATTTAGGCTATGAAATGCTCCTGCCACATTTAACGATTTATGGAGAAAGTCATACCTTTAGACATTTGTCAGGTGTACTTAGACGACATCGTGGTCATGGAAGGACATTTGAAGAGCAACTGGCACACCTAGACTCGATATTTCTAACAGTATTGGCAGCTAATCTGAAATTGATCCCTATGAAATACATCCTTTTCCAAAAGAAAATTAATTTCTTGGAGAATGTTGTGTTGGCTCATGGGATTGAAACAGAGCCTGAGAAGCCCAGAGAAATAAGAGATTGGTCTGCGTCAATTGATAATAAACTGAAATGCGAAGTTTCCTGGGCTTATGTCTTACTACTGTCGATTTTTACCCGGTTTTGCAATGCTCGCCAAGCTTCTGCATGAATTGACCGAAGCAAAAAATGTATTATTGGACCCCAGAGTACGAAGTTACTTTTAATATATAAAAGGAAATTCTGATAACTCCCATAGGGCTGGGCTTCCCGAGTAGAGAGGGTAACTTTATTATGTATAGTGGTGATATTGATGTAGGCATTGGGGTTGTGTTATTTCAATTCCAGGATGGGAATGGGATGCCACTCGAATACTTCAGTAAGGTTCTACACAAGCCTGAGAGAAATTACTGTGTCACACAAGGGAACTTCTGGCCATTGTAGAGGCAATTGCATATTTTCACCAATACCTTTATGGCCAACACTTCATTCTAAGAACTGATCGTGCATTATTATGGTGACCACTAAATTTTAAGAACACCGAATGTTAAATAGCCCGGTGGATAGAGCACTTGCAAGAATATGACTTTGAAATACATCACAGGCCTTTACACCTTCACAACAAGGCAGATGCACTTTCCAGATGACCCTGCGAACTATTCTGTTATCATTGTGAACACCAGGAGGAAAAGGGTGGTGTATAATGGAAGACCAGAAGGACAAGAATTCAAGGGTCTGTATCTCGCGAGTGGTCACCTACCTGGAACGATAAGGATATTAGAAATCATCAGCTAACTGACACCACATTGGGTCCAATCTTAGAGTGGAAAGAAGCCGGGTTTCGACCACGATGGAAGGAGATAGCCAGCCTAAACCCGAGAGTCATGGCATACTGGGAACTTTTGAATTCCATAATACTGGAGAATGATGGGCTTTACAGGAACTGGGAAAGTAATAATGGTAAACAAAGACACTTACAATTGGTCCTATCAGAGTGCCGAATCCCATAGTTGCTAAGAGAACTTCACAAAACAGCAGCAGGTAGTCACTTCGGTGTAAATAAGACTCTTGACAGAGAATGGCTGAGATTCTATTGGCTGCATTGACAGGAGTATGTTGAGAAACGGTGCTGTCTGTGTGATGCCTGTACCACGAGAAAGGGTTTGAGGTTTAAAAGACGAGGTCCCCTACAGAAGTACAATGTTGGAGCATCATTTGAGAAGATAGAAGTGGACCAGAGAGGGAATCGGTACCTTCTGGTAGCACAAGACTACATTACAAAGTGGCTATAGTTTATACCAGTTCCAAACCAAGAGGCGGGTACTGTAGCTGATGCACTTTTTGAAGATGTTTTCACCAGATTTGGAGTGCCACACGAACTTCATTCTGATTAAGGACGAAATTTTAAAGCAACTCTTTTTCAAGAGGTAACGAGGATTGTAGGAATGAAGAAAACTCATACCATATCATTACACCCTCAGTCGGACAGAATGGTGGATAGGCTAAATCGATTCCTGGAATGGTACATGGCGATCTTTGTGGAAGAGAACCAGAAGGATTGGGACTCCAAGGTACACTTCTTTATCAGGGCATATCGTTCAGCAGTTTACGAGTCAACAAGGGTAACACCTTCCAGGATTATGTTTGGGAGAGAGCTCTGTCTATGTTAGCCTGCTATTCGGATGTCCAGTACAAAAAGTAACAGCCACCCCAGAATGTCAGCAAACTACAACATAAGTTATTTGAAAACCACGAGTTTGCCCGATGGCACCTAATAAATAAGTAACAGAATGAAAACACGATATGACAGAAGAATGCCTCAATATGTTTTTCAAGGGCATCTGATGTGGTGATTCTACACCCAAAGGCG
The DNA here is from genome assembly GCA_002778355.1 of Clitarchus hookeri. Lineage (NCBI taxonomy): Eukaryota > Metazoa > Arthropoda > Insecta > Phasmatodea > Phasmatidae > Clitarchus > Clitarchus hookeri. Next base: position 315,889 of record NQII01000580.1, on the reverse strand, counting down.
AAAGGGATATTGCCCGAAGCTACATGAATATTGGGAAGGCCTGTACAGGATCGCGAAACAAATCAATGATAAGGTCTACTGGATTTGTTGACAGGGCTCTCGCGCGAAGCCTAAGGTTGTCCACATCGATCGACTGGCGCTGTACGAAGGTCCAGATATCGAAGAGTCTGTTCGGAACGAACATATTTAAAGAGGGGGCAAGTGTTAAGTGCCTACCGCCTCACAGGGCGACGGCACTATGCGTAGACTCGGCTCTGTGGAGATGACCCTCCTCGACCCTTCCCTTATCTACGCAGACCTGCTCGCGGTCCCATCGCCAGATGGCCAGGAATGATTGACAGCTGACCTGGCCAGAATCAGGCCTCTCCTACCCCCTGCTGGAGAAACCGACAACTGAATAGGATGCGCAAGAATGTTATGAGAACTAGAACCCTTGGTGCATCACAGCATTTGGAGAAATTTCTGGACGATGACCTACGACTCTATAAATGTCGCAATGGACCCAGGGTCAGGAGTTTGTTGGTAGAGGGATTTTGCTGAATGTGTTCTGGGTGAATTAGAGTGCGGCGTGAGACATCGGTTAATAAGAGAGCCGTTGATACACCATTGCGAGCCGACGGCGGACGAGGTGTTTGTGGCCTGAATGGACGAGAAGGCATGAAGCCCATCGAGTGATGGCTTCTGTGCATGATGATACTCGAAGAATTCTAGAACATTGTGGACCAGAGGGACTTGGAATAAACTGAGGTGGCACTGCATGAACATGTGATACGGACTTTATGGTAAATATTGGGACTGTCAAACATGGACATATAATTTATAAAGTAATTCATTAGTATTTGATACATTGTCTATTATAACTGATAAGTTATTTAATTACACTAGTTTCTTGGAGGCAATGGTAGACTGTATTAATTGAATTGAGTGATTTTAAATAACGAGAGAGATAAATTTTATGTGAGATGTTCATTACAGATAATTTTGATTATATGTATTGTAAATAAAATTAGGAAATTATATTTAATTATTTTATTTTGTTGTGACCTCCATCCTTTAACGTACCTGGTGTAGCCCACTATCATTGAGAAAATTATTACGGTATTATGACATAACTTAGTTGCTATTAAAACTACTTATGTTTATACACTTACAAAATATTTAAACATTAATAGTTATGTTAGAGGACATTTTTCCTATTATAATAAATTTAACATCAGAAATAAATAACAGCTTATACGAAACTTCTTAAAATGTGTGTTTTAAAGGAGTATAATATAAACATAGTTAGTGTGCTTTTCAAAATTTTAGTTTTGAGAAGGTGCTACAACAGAGAATATAGGCTATCATGCATTTCATGAATGCGTAACTGCTCTCTTATTAGCTTAACATTTTTCAGCAGCTGATTCCATTCTAGCACAGCATTAACAGAAAAATATTTTGAGAAAAAATTTATTTTGTGATTAAATTATCACTAGTTGACTATCATCCTTTAAACGAGTATTTCGTTCGTGTGCAGTGCGCAAAAACGAGAAACGATCATAGATGTAGGCTGGTGTGCAAGTGCTGAGCATTCTGTGCATTGCAAGAAAGTTATGAAGAGTGCGGCAATTTTCTAGTTTAAATACATATTTTTTTGGGATAGAAGTAACTGACATGGTCCTGTAATTGTAGATTAACGATTAAACACACATAAGAATTTTACATTCACTCGTAATCTCTTAGCGGACAACGTAGATAAATTATTATACCTACTATCGAATTAGTCAAATATATATGTTAATATATGTTTGCAAGCATACTCTTTATTTAATTTTTTTGCTGTAGTAACTTTTACACAGAGGTGACAAAAGTCATGGGATAGAAATATGCAAATATACAGATGGCAGAGGTATCGCGTACAAAATTTATAAATGGGCAGTGCATTGGTTGGGCTTTCATTTGTAGTCAAGTGATTCATGTGAAAAGGTTTCTGAAGTGAGTATGGCCACACGACGGGAATTAACAGACTTTGAATTCGGAATGGTAACTGGAGCTAGACGCATGGAACATTCCATTTCGGAAATGGTTAGGGAATTCAACATTCCGAGATCCACAGTGTCAAGTAGTGTGCCGAGAAAACCTAATTTCATGCATAACCTCCCACCATGGACAACACAGTGGCCGACCACCTGCACTTAATTACCGAGACCAACGACGTGTGCGCAGAATGGTCAGTGTTAACAGACAAATAACTCTGCGTAAAATTACCACAGGGACGTACGATGGACGTGTCCATTAGGACAGTGCGGCAAACTTTGGCTGTACTGGACTATGCCTGCAGAAGACCGATTCGAGTGCCTTTACTAACAGCACGACATCGCCTGCAGCGCCTCTCCTGGGCTCATGACCATATCGGTTGGACCCTAGACGACTGGAAAGCTGTGGCTTGGTCAGATGAGTCCCGATTTCAGTTGGTAAGAGCTGATGGAAGGGTTCGAATGTGGCGCAGACCCCACGAATCCATGGACCCAAGTTGTCAACAAGGAACTGTGCAAGTTTGTGGTGGCTCCATAATGGTGTGGGCTGTTTTTACACGGAATTGACTGGGTCCTGTGGTCCAACTGAACCAATCATTGACTAGAATGGATTATGTTCAGCTACTTGGAGACCACTTGCAGCCTTTCATGAACTTCATGTACCCAAAACACGCGGAATTTTTTGGATGACAATGTACCATGTCACCGGGCCACAACTGTTCGCGATTGGTTTGAAGAACATTCTGGACAATTCCAGCGAATGATTTGGTCACCCAGATCGCCCGACATGAATCCCATCGAACATTTATGGGNCCAGATCGCCCGACATGAATCCCATCGAACATTTATGGGACATAATCGAGAAGTTAGTTCTTACACAAATTCCTGCACCCGCAACACTTTCGCAATTATGGACGTCTACAGAGGTAGCATGGCTCAATATTTCTGCCGGGGACTTCCAACGANACCCGCAACACTTTCGCAATTATGGACGTCTACAGAGGTAGCATGGCTCAATATTTCTGCCGGGGACTTCCAACGAATTGTATAGTCCATGCCACGTCGAGTTGCTGCACTTCGCCGGGTAAAAGGAGGCCCGACACGATGTTAGGAGGTATCCCATGACTTTTGTCGCCTCAGTGTAAAGGCTCCGTATTTACTATATGGTGTTGTTTGCTCTTTAACAAATATGATTAATAGACACATGCCCTATCCAATGGAGATATTCATCCATATTATAAAGCCTGAAGTTTCAAACAGTCGAGGAGATATTTATCTTTGTGTTTTCAAGCCAGATGTCCAGCATGGGAGTGGCTTTGGCTGTCGCACCTATGGCATAAAAGCCTATTAATATTCACATTGTTTTCAATGGATATAATATAAGTCCATTTTCTCAAGCCCAGTTTGAAATCGCTTTCAAGTCTGCATTTAGACAGTTATATATTTCACTCAATTTACTTAGCCTACTATAAGTGTAGAGCTGAACATCGTTTGCATATATGTCAAATAAGTATGTACCTCGTGTTAAAAGAATACCTATTTTTACAAATACATTGTGNGAACATCGTTTGCATATATGTCAAATAAGTATGTACCTCGTGTTAAAAGAATACCTATTTTTACAAATACATTGTGGGAAATTTTTTTTCCAGTTAAGGACAAAGAAATTCCTTTACTGTTGCCAATGTGCATATACACTTGTGTCTTTTTATGATTCGTTCACATCTCAGGGCCTGTCCATTAATANCTTTACTGTTGCCAATGTGCATATACACTTGTGTCTTTTTATGATTCGTTCACATCTCAGGGCCTGTCCATTAATATTTATTTAGGCAAGGAATTTATTGCAGAAAATATTTTTTGCAACAATAATGTGTGGTACCTTTGAGGCCTACAGCAAGGAATTTCATTTGGGGTAGGTCAAATCTAATTCATAAAAGGTAATTCTCTGTTATACAATAAATTAATCTGCTGCGTTGCTGAGAAATAATAGTTTAAGCTTTTGAAAGCTTCACTGAACAGCCAAAAAACTGGTATAATTGCATAATATCGTGTAGGGCCACCGCGAGAAAGCAGGAGTGCCGCAAGACGACATGGCATGGACTCGATTAATGTCTGAAGATATGTAGGAGGCAATTCACAACATGAATCCTGAAGGGCAGTCCACAAATCCATAGGAGTGCGAGGCGGTAAAGATCTCTTCTGAACAGCCCGTTGCAAGGCATCCCAGATATGCTCAATAATGACCATGTCTGGTGATTTAGGTCGCCAATGGAAACGTCCAAAGTCCGAAGAGTGTTCCTGGAGCCACTCGGTAGCAATTCTCGACGTGTGGGGTGTCGCATTGTCCTGCTGGAATTGTCCANGAAGAGTGTTCCTGGAGCCACTCGGTAGCAATTCTCGACGTGTGGGGTGTCGCATTGTCCTGCTGGAATTGTCCATTTCTGTCGGTATGCACAATGGACATGAATGGGTGCAGGTGATCGGACAGGATGCTTACATATCTGTCACCTCTCAGAATCGTATCTAGACATATCAGGGGTTTCATTTCACGCCAACTGCACACGCCCCATACCATGAGAGAGCCTCCACCAGCTTGAACAGTCCCCTGTTGACATGCAGTGTCCATTGATTCATGAGGATTTCTCCATACACATACACATCCATCCGCCCGATACAATTGGAAACAAGACTCGTCAGACCAGGCAACATGTTTCCAGTCATCAACCGTCCAATGGCGGTGTTGGCGGCCCAGGTGAGGCGTAAAGCTTTGTGTCGTGCAGTCAAGAACGGTACACGAGTGGGCCTTCTGCTCCGAAAGCCCATATCAATGATGGTCCGTTGAATAGATTGCAAGCTGGCACTTGTTGATGCCCCAGCATTGAAATCTGAGCAAATATGAGAAAGGGTTGCACGCATGTCACTTTTANGAGCAAATATGAGAAAGGGTTGCACGCATGTCACTTTTAATGATTCTCGTCAATCGTCGTTTGTCCCGTTCGTTCACGATCTTTTTCCGTCCGCAGCGATGTCGAAGATTTGATGTCTTACCGGATTCCCGATATTCACGGTATACTCGTGAAATGGTCGTACGCGAAAATCTAAATTTTATCGCTACCTTGGAGATGCTATGTGCCATCTCTCGTGTGCCGTCTATAACACCACGTTCAAACTCACTTAAATCTTGATAACCTGCCATTGTAGCAGCAGTAACCGATCTAGCAACTTTGCCAGACGTTTGTTGTCTTATATAGGCGCGGCCGACCGCATCGCGTTACTCTGATTCGTTCCATACCTCTGTTATTTGCATACACACTCCTATAACATTTGTTTTGGCTCCCCAGTGTATAAGAGTGCAAGTTATCTAAAAAGAAAATTATCTTAAAGAGGTACACATGTGCAGTAACGACATGTTATAGCCCTAAACTATGTCTGGAGTCAGAACTACAGCCATCTTCTCTTATGCTGTCCTACCCCAAAGACAGGTTCATCGCAAATAACAGTCAATAGTGAAAAATGTGTCGGCTTATTGATTGCTGTTGAGTTTTATGCATGCATGCGTATTTTATTTACAATCTTGTAGGTATAGATTTTATTTAGTGTTTTAGCTCTGGATAATGGACAAAGCTGCTGGAACAAGGGCAGTGATAAACTTATAAAAATAAACTTTAGAAGTTACTATCCAGAGTTTTTGTTACATTTGTTTGTGCGCTATTTTCTTTGAATTTTTTAATGTTTTGTATTTGTATGCATAAACTGCTATGTGCATCCGCATATACATTTTACACTATTGTGCGGTTGGATAACTATGCTGCAAGTAGTGTCTACCCCTACCCCAAGAATGCCAGTGGCTCTCCAGATGATGTCGTGGTAAGTTTCGCTCATGTGCTCTACCTTTCTCGTTAAGTCTCCGCAGATATGTGTGCATATTTCTAACATTTTTGATGCTCCGGTTCGGATAGATTTCCATGGGAACACCGACTATCGATTTATATAATCCTGTTTATTGTATGGCACGTAAAAATTCCAGCGTACAAGAAGATGCCACTCGCTGATGCCATCGTTGAAATACACCCAGTGCTTCAACATTCTACAAAATTATGAAGATGTTTCACCTTATACACATGTAAATTTTTTCATCATTTCAACAAAGAAACGATGGGGCCACAAGCATTTTCATTGGGTTATAGTGCTCCTTAAAATGGTTTTGTTTTTGCCTCAAGTACAGAATATGCCACATGGGTGAGTAAATTAAACATTGTTCATTGTTTTGATGTGAGGAATATTGGTTCCAGGAAGTTAGGCACTTATATGTAGCAAACAGCTAAATTAGGGCAACATAACCTAATACAAAATATTTTTCCTTTGAGTATGTGTTTGATCGGCAGGTTTCCATCTCTTGTTGCGTTACTCCGGGTCGTTTGTTGGTTTATTTCCCGTCTCGTTCTATTAGCAGCATGGGTTTCAAGGTGTTTTTTTTTTAATGGAAAGGAAACTGAAACATCTATGTTGGAGGATCCAATCCCCAAAGTCAGTCCAAGTTGTTCACGATGTGAACAGTTTTGGTCTCCAGCTAGATATAGTAGAGAGGGCTGTCAATTTCCTTTGTGTTGAATTATTCCAGTTGGACGCACTTCCCGACAAATTCGGTTAAAGAATTCTCACTGCCAAACACGATGAATTCTTCACTGTTTTGTCGGACAATTTGTGCCTCTCAACTNATTCGGTTAAAGAATTCTCACTGCCAAACACGATGAATTCTTCACTGTTTTGTCGGACAATTTGTGCCTCTCAACTTATTTTCTCACCAGACACGTGGTATAAACCAAACTAATTTCAGCTGATACCGGTCATTCTGTGACTGCGAGGTCCCCAAAATTAATCTGCCTATCTTTTCTGATCAGTGGGATATATGGCCATATTTTCACAATCATTGGCTAATGTTGAAAAATTTCAGTTTTTAATGGGATGCCTCAAAAACGAAGCTTTGCATTTGGTGAGGAATCTCCCTATTACCACCGAAAATTATTCTTTACCTTGAGAACTTTTGACTTGTCATTATCAAAACTTCAGGAAGTTAACGACATTATATATAAATATATTTCGTGATTTTACCACAGTCAACACCACACAACTCAAATCAGTGAGACACTGTGTCAATGCCTTCAATGACAATGTATGGGCTTTAAAGGGTTTGGGTTGCGACTTCATCACAGAAAATACAGTGTTCGCCACTGTCCTGATGAGAAAATGTGATGTTGAAATATGCATCAAACTTGAAAATTCTCCTTCACGACAATACAACATAATGCCTGATGTTTTAGAAGTGATAGAGTTTATGCAAGCACTGGTCTCGACAATGGATAGTGCAGTTGATTTAGGGACAATGTCAAGTGATCGTCATGCCTCTCATCGAACCACTCAAGTCAAATCATCTCACTCATCCCAACCANATCGAACCACTCAAGTCAAATCATCTCATAAGCCAGTATTTGTTATTAACATTAATTCTAAAGTGCCACAACGCTGTTTAATCTGCCAGAAAACAACTAATTCACTTTATTAAAGTCAAGATTTCATGATTGCTTCAACAACAGATAGACAAAAAATTTCACAAAACAAAAAACTCTGTTACAATCGCTTGAGAATATCCCATGTATTGGCCACTTGTGCGGCATCTCAAACATGTTTCTGATGCAAGCAGAGCCATAACACACTGCTCCATTTTGAAGGAAAGTCGAGTACCCTTGAGTGTCAAAACCATGTTTCAGATGATAGTCCGGAGGAGCCTGACATCTTTGTAGGTGTATTCTCAGCCTGGGGTTCTGCGAGTCTTGTCATCTACTGCCTTAGTAACGGCCTATGGTGTTGATGATATACCACATATAATGCATTACTTACTGGATAGTGCTGCTCATGCATAGTTCATTACAGAGTCAGCTGCTACAATGTTGTTGCTTCAGGCCCATAGGGTCAGGGAAATGGTCTATGGTCTCTCTGTAGGCACAGCGAACTTTAAAGGACCACTTAAATCTAAACTCCAGTTAGCTGTTGACTCTCATTGTATGTTAAATCACACATTGTTTGTGGTGTCTAAGATAACTGCTTACCTGCCATAAGCTGCTGTTGATCCCAGTGTACATGCCTAACTAGGTTATCTCCCCCTGGCGGACCTTCAGTTTGATAGACAAGGTCGTGTTGACATTCTGTTAGGTGCTGATGTATATGCACATGCATGTCTGAGTGGTTTTCTAGAATTGGGCAGTCACCTGATAGTCGTGCGACAGTCGTAGCTGGGATGGGTGCTCCTAGATGAGTACATTGAGTTACATACCACCTCCGACCTGGGACTAGTTTCCATGTTTGTGGGAATGGAGGACTCACTTGATACAATCCTCAAACAATTTTGGGAAACTGAAGAACCACCTCTTGAAGCTGCACAACCACCATTAGACGCTGACTACTATGAAACACACTACCTGTCTTCACATTCCAGAGATGACTGGTAGGTACACAGTGCATATCCCTTTCAAATACAATGCTGATCATCTTGGTGGTTCGTATTNATTCCAGAGATGACTGGTAGGTACACAGTGCATATCCCTTTCAAATACAATGCTGATCATCTTGGTGGTTCGTATTTAAATGCTGAATGTCGTTTCTATTCTCCAGAAAAGAAACTTGCAGCTCTGCCTGCAAAGGAAGGTATGTAAAAGGACTTCATGGATGACTATTTGGCCTCAGGTAACATGTACAGATATGTTCCTGCAACCCACCTGGTAGATGATCAGAGAACTCCTAATTGTTTCATTCCTCACCGTGGTGTGTTGAAAACTTCCAGCATGACCACTGCATTGAGGGTTGTTTTAGATGGCAGTGCTAAGACCTCAAATAATATGTCCCTCAATGACCTACTACTACTCTCAGGACCCGAGATGAACAACGATATATCTAGAGCAATTTTGAGATTTAGGCTGTATAATGTTGCCTTTTCCTGCGACATCAAACAAATGTACGGACAGATATTTTTTATGAAGCTGACCGAACTTATTAGCTCATATTCTGATGTGATGGTACTTCTTTCCCACTCTCAGTATTCCAGCTCAACGCTTTAACATATGGCTTTCTTAGCGATGTGCACCCTTCACCAGTTGGCATTTGACAAGAGTTCCCACTATCCACTAGGTTAAAGTGATTTTATAAAGCATATAGTGATATAGTTTTTTAAAGCATATAGAGTCGTGACTTGTGCATCTTCAGTAGAGGAAGCCAACTTGTTGAAAAAACCAGTTGATTGAACTACCACGCCGAGGAGGGCTCGATCTCCATAAATGTTCTTGTAACCAGCCACAACTTCTGGGTGATCTACTTGAACTTCATTGTGAAACATCCTATATGCTTGACTTCTCGTCAGGGCCTGTTTTGAGCATTCTGGTTATTCAGGAGAATACAGAAATTGATGTTTTCTCTTACCATTACAGTATTAGCACTGGTGTCCCAAACAAACACGTTGTCTTGTCTCAGATTGCTCGTATATAATATCACATACTCTGGCATTCTCCTGTGATTGTATGGACGAAAATTCTGATGCATTGGCTATGGACCAGGATTGGGTTGGGATGGACTACTACCATAATCTAGCAAGGAGAAGTGGAACCAGTTCATTGATGGTTTAGACAATCTAGAAACCCTCACTCAGCCATATTTCATATTCCCTGATGTGGCTATTGTAGAACTGCATGGCTTCTCAGATGCTTCCGAGCGAACTTATGCAGCAGTTGAGTATCTGAGAAGTAGCGACAGTCATGGGAATGTANCAATTGTAGAACTGCATGGCTTCTCAGATGCTTCCGAGCGAACTTATGCAGCAGTTGAGTATCTGAGGAGTAGCGACAGTCATGGGAATGTTTGTGTGCATCTCATATTGGGAAAACCACGAGTGGCACCACTGAAACAAGTATTTCTCCCTTGACTCAAGTTAAGTGGAGCCCACTTATTGCCAAAATGTATGCATTACTGTGATGCCTTTCTTGATCATAATTTAAAAGATGTTTTTCACTCATCACTGGACTGATTATAGTGTTATTTTGTCCTGCATAAAAACTCATACTTACCTGCTAGAAACATATGTAGAAAATCGTATTACTCAAATTCAGAAATGGGTCTCTCCTCAGTCTTGGACACATTGCTTCTAGTGAAAACCCTGTAGATTGTGCTACTCGTGGAATACTTCCAACAGAGTTTCTTGTTCATGTTTTGTAGTGGCATGTCTCGGGATGTTTAGTGGGTCCACCTGAACAGTTGCCATTGTCTCGAGTGAATATGGAAGCAGATGACATCCCCGAACTAAAATCGACTCAACTAGTTCTGGTGAACACCCATGAGTAACCTGAAGAGCTTCCCTTGTTGCGAAAATTGTCATTGTGGCCTAAACTTGCCCGTGTGGTGGCCTATGTGACACATTCATCAACCACAGTCGGAAGCAACATCATGCCAATGGTTCCTTATTCTTTTAAGAATTGACACAAGCAACCATTTTTGTGTGTGTTCAACATGTATTTTTATGTGAAGAATTGAAACGGCTCAAGGGAGGAAAGCACTGCTCCACAAGACTACAACATTTGGAACCATTTTTGGACCCACGTGGTGTGCTCAGGGCGAGCGGTCGTTTGTCACATGTAAATATTGAGTTTTCAGTATAGCGCCCTATCATACTACCCAAAGTCCACCCTGATGTTGAAGTCCTGGTATACCACTACAATTTGAAGTATTTGCATACTGCACCACAGATGCCACAGCCCCTCCTGTCCCAACAATTTTGGGTTCTCTCTGCTGGATCGTTGATTCGATCTCGTCTTCAAGTGTGTCCGCTGTTTCCGGTGTCGACCTACAAACAATTATCTTCTAATGTGTGATTTTCCAGCTGAACAAGTTACACCTGCTGATGTTTTTGAACGAACGGGAGTGTACTATGCAGGGCCAATCACCATATGTCTCAACAAGTTATGACAATGTACAACACAAAAGGCTTACCTATCAATATTTATTTGCTTGTCCGCCAAAGCTGTTCACATTGATGTTGTGTCTGATGTAACTGCAGACAGTTTCATTGCCACCCTGAAATTTTTTGTCCGAATAAGAGATTTGTGTACCAGCCAATACTCTGATTGTGGCGATAATTTTGTGTGTGCCTCAAGGCAGATTCATCAGTCTTTCACACAGCTTCTGATATCCCCTTTGTTGGAAAATTTTTCATTATAACACTCACTTGACTTCAATTTCCTTCCATCTGCAAGTCCTCACCAAGGCCAGTTTATCGGAAGCTGCACTGAAATATGCTAAATACCTGTTCAGATGAACAATTGGCGATCAGATATTGGTATTTGAAGATCTCATGACATTTTGCACGATGGTCGAGGCTGTCCTCAATTCGAAACCTTTAACAGCATTGTCATCTGATCCATGCGACACTGCAGCTCTCACACCAGGACACTTTCTAATTGATAGGCCTCTTGTAACTGTTACAGAACCACATGAAGATAGTGATAATGGTTATCTGTGTCTGCCGTGACAGTGGTAATGGTTTGCACTCTAGCTCACCAATTTTGGACTCGGTGGCACCGAGAATATTAGCAGAAACTCCAGCCATGTGGTAAGTTTCAAATGCAACAGACAGGACTCGCTGTGGGGGAATTAGTTCTTTTCTGAAGAAGACCGTTTGCCACCCCTCAGTTAGTACTTTGCAAGGTTTACCAATTGCATATTGGACTGGGCAGTACTGTACGAGTGGTTGATGTCCGCTCCCAAAAGGAACAGTTGTGTCGACCCGTGCACAAGTTGTACCAGTTGCCAGCCCAGTGTTGGTTGCGGGCTATCTGTGTAATTACGTATATAGTGACTGTGTGTTGCGTTGTGCTATAATAGACCTCACCCGTTCCCCGCGCATGGTATGCTTTGTATTTGTGTGCATAAACTAGTATGTGCTTCCATGTGGATATGGTGTGCAAGTGTGTGGATGGATACCTACGCGGAAATTATTCCCTACCCCAGACCAAGAATACCAGTGGCTCTCAAGATGACATCGTGGTAAGTCTCTTTCGTGTGGGGGGCCGTTGTTGCTGAGCGGTTAGCCTGCCCGCCTCCCACCAAGGCGAACTGGGTTCAATCCTCAGCCGGGCTACTTCGGATTTTCGCATGTGGGAATCAAGCTGGACGATGCCGCTTGTCAGCGGGTTTTCTCGGGGATCTCACGTTTACCCCGTCCCTTCATTCTGGTTTTGCTCCATACTCACCTCAATCACTCTCATAGGTTATCAAAACCTCTCTGTTAATAGCCGCTGAAATCTCTTCACTTATTTCACTCGTTCGCTCGTGTGCTCTACCTTTATCGTTATGTATCTGGCATATATGTGTGCATATTTATAACAGTTACAATAAGGCATATTCATTATTCGCAACTTCCTTTGATGTTACATGTACCCAAATATATTATTAAATTATCAAATAAATTATTTGTAACTGCTGATTAATTTTTTTTAATATTTGCACTTTTGGATATTAGTTACTCATTTTTAAATTTGGTTTCACAGTAATGGGAGGATAAAACTGAAGTTATAATTCTGTATTTTACGTTAGATTGGGTGGTAGATTATGAGAATTAGAATGTTTCATGACAATTTTCTTTTAATTCTAGTCTCAATTATATAAATATCAAGTGGTGTTTAGATTTGTTCAATGCAAGTGTTCAGTTTGGATACATAAACATTGCAGCCAGCACTAGTAAATTAATATCTGTTTTAGTAAGATTCGAAAAATATTGTAAACATAATTTTCCAAATTTGTTTCCGACATTTTCCATACTTATTTAGTGTTTTGGAGGACAGAAATGTGTCGTTCACTTCATTTTTACTAACGAAATATAGGCACAAAACAAAGTTGCATGATCCAGACACATCAGATTAATAAAGCAATTTAATCATTTTAGGATTTGTGTTTAATATAGACTGTTGGCAGTCAATTGAACATTTCTGAAATCACCCTTTAAATAATGTTACTGATCTTTCTTATACTATATCTTTGAACCAACACACAAGATTGGCATGCACTCAGATAAGTTAGTAATGACGAATGGAAAGAAATTAAATGTATAAAAGTTGAATTACAAATGTAAGGTAAATAATTGTGAATAGTGAAATTATTTGTTTTGGTTTCTGTTTTTTAGCAGATAAATGTAATTGGTGAAATATTTACTTCTATAATAATTTTACAGTTTTACTTGACCGAGGCATGAATAAAGTAATCAGGCCCATGGTAGTATTAATTTTACATATGGAGGAATAATACACAATTGCATACAATTACATATTATGCAGCGGTTTAAAAAGAGTTAAGTTTACCGTTAACATCCTATAATATATATTACAGCGAATATCTGAACCTACTAATGTATTGCCGTTTGATTTTTTATTTTTGTTTCTCCTTATTTTATACGTGTTGTTTCTGTATTTATTTATTTAACGTAATCCATACTTATTTACTTAAAACATGTTAGGTGTTTCCCAAAATAAATGAAAATTAAGAAACAAGGGAAAAGCATGAAAAACAAATTTAATTTTTATGCCAGCGATTGCATATAGGTAGTTGCTATTTTATCATCATTTCAGTCAGTTTTTTGTGTATGCCGATGTTAATGAAACAAATTCAAAATTAATTATGTATAAATTACGAGGTTTTATAAACACTGTGCTGCACGAAATAAACTATGGGATCCTTTCCTTTTGATAAGATTGATTTGACATTTTTATTATTTTTTTTTTCAAAGTCATATCGGGGAAAGTTACAATGTGTGCACAATCAGTTTGCTTGACAGTAACACAAATATTTTTTGATTGTTCATTTTTGTTCGACTATCACTCGCGAATCTTATTCCCTCTCTTCCCTTGTATTCTGAATTATCGGCAATGTTAAAAGAAAAGTCAATAACTGAAAAAATAATTTTTATGAATATTTACACTTAGTTGAGTTATAAATTGGAGCATTCCAGAGGCATGTAAAGAAAGTTGTTTTAAGCCACTTGCTGGAGTTTCTTTCCAAAGTCAACTTCTCCTGTGTACAACATAAAATAATTTTTTTTAAAGTTTTCTACAATAGTTTTTTTTCTGGAGAAACTCAGTAACATACAACCCAGTTGCACTGAATGAATGAGTGTAGGCAGGTAAAAACTTTTTCTGTTTCTGTTTATCAAATATTAATAAAGTGAAAGATACTGCAATGTACAGCTTTGCATAATTCTGTTTCCACAATTACATATTGTTCATAAAAATCAAGTGTGCCAAAAATTGTTCTAGTCCTTTACTCATGGTTCTCCTGCATCTTCCCCGGACATATAGAATCGTACACTTATTCAGCAGAGAAGCGACAACGGGACAGTTCTGCAAACATGCTTCAGGGAACCAGCAACCAAACTTCTGAACAAGCAACAGAATGTTCTTTTAGTTTATTACAATACTGTTTTTTGCAGGAACAATCCGAGTATTGCTGAAGTTTTGTTGAAGAAATGATCTTTCCTGTAGAAGGAACAGAATGCTTTGCTGTAGGAACTATATTAGTATTTGCAGATAAAATCACAGACAAGAAAACAACAAATAGTCATGTTGTTGTTACTATCTATATTAACAATATTTAAATGGTATTTTAAAACCAATCTCATTGCTGTCCCTATATTAACAGTCTAGATGGGCTATGGGTACAAAAATTTGATTCCTACAACGATGCTTTTTTTTATCAGCAAATACGTGAAATTGGTCGTCAGTATCGTCAGAAAGTAATGTGTTCTGCAGAAGAATAGCTTCGCAAGGTTTTGCAATTTTTACATAATATGATGATGAATAATTGTATCTGTTTTTCAAATGATATTCCTTCAAGGTATGAGCTCTCACACTAACTGCATATGAACAACATAAGGTTCCACATAATTTACGCTATTTCTTTTCACAAATCTGTCAGGACTGAGTCTTTAAAGCACATTGTCACAAACAGTACAACAGTCCATGACAGAATTTTCTGCATTGTCGTCAGAATAAATTATAACTGATGCAGTAAGATAGTTTTGTTTGTCAGTTGTGCTTTCTCATCCATGGCTCAGGCACTGTGCTCCTACCCACACTATCAGTGTCCTTTAGGCATAGATTTTATTGCAAACTTGGGGACTGTTCAGCTGACCATATTTCAGTCGTTGACATAGTCAGCTCAATTGTTATTTGTGTTCTGTCAGCCACAATTCATTTGTTGAGAAATAAAATGTTACCAGTTCCAGTACAGTAATTTAAAGTAAAACTACAATGCGTATTATAAAGCATGTAACTAACACGTGTATTCCGTTTGGTAGGCAAATACTGCTACGTTTTTTAGATTATGGAAATAAACAATGGTAANTGTAACTAACACGTGTATTCCGTTTGGTAGGCAAATACTGCTACGTTTTTTAGATTATGGAAATAAACAATGGTAAGCCCATTGTGGTAAATAAAACCACAATCAATAATATAATCAAAAAATACTAAGAAGAAGGCTTATTTTTCAATTAATTAACCATAATATTAAACATATAATATCAAATACAATGCACAATGATTTTATAATGTAGATACTTGACAATTCAAGTTCACCTCAGATGTGTGGTGTTAAGAAAACATAACACATTTTATTGGGAATAAAATTCTCCCATGCTAAGTATTACTTTTAGCTGGCATTATGGTGTATTCTGTATATATGTAAGAAATAAGCTGAAATATCCCTAGAATGAATGCAGGCCTAAAACCAAAGTAGGCATGCTATTAACCACGATATTAGGGGAAACTGTTGTACCTCGAGCATAATGTACCTTGGAACACCCCTCGGTTTCTAGATTTTTCTGCGATCTTGTGGCGCGTGACGGAAATATGATATAGTGTCGCCGCCAGAAAGACCTCTAAACCTGTTTTCGCATTTTCCGTACCAGTGCTGTGCGTTTCTGACATATAAGTGTGNTCGCCGCCAGAAAGACCTCTAAACCTGTTTTCGCATTTTCCGTACCAGTGCTGTGCGTTTCTGACATATAAGTGTGTTTTGGCCAGTCGATAGAAAATATTTTTACATTCAGCGTTGATTTTTTTAATTCATGAATACATTTAATTTCAGTGTGATAGTTGTGCGAGTGAAATAATCGAGTGTCTGGCGAGTATACCGCGTATTAATATAAATCTATAACTGTAACTTAACTATAAGGTAGCTATTTTTCTTTCACCGGGCACCCTCTTGTACCTTGAAACACAAATACATCATGTACCATTGAACACGTTCCGAGGTACAAGATGCTATTGTTTTATGTTTATTGTGTTTAAGGGCAATATGCCACGCAGTAAATCTGGTGTCAAAAGGGTGCCAGTCGATGCCGACTCCATGAAAAAACCCCACCATTGCTGTTATAGCTGAGCCTGATAAAATAATTTCTATTAGAGAAACTTGTAAAGTAGGTAACGTGGATCTTTACACCCTTTCAAGACATCTTAAAGCATTTAACCATTTTGGTGAGAAATATTTTAGTTATTGTGATAATTAATATGCGTAGCGTGTGTTTTCTGAAGCAGAAGAAGACTCTCTTGTTAAGTATATACAAAATTTTGCTAAAATGCACTACGAACTAAGGTGCCAAGAGACAAAAACATCCAGAGTCGTGGAATGAAGAACAGGTAGCGGAAGAATAATGGATGAGAGGTTCACGAAAAGACATGCTACCCAACTTGTTTAAAGGAAATTGGAAGCTACGAGTTCGTCCCGTGCAACAAGTGTCAACAAAACAAACATTGATAACTTTATTTAGGAACCTAGATAGTGTTAACAGCCGATTAGGCCTGATTCCTCTCGAAACAATTTGTAATATGTATAAGACTGGATTGTCAACTGTTTAAACTCCAGGTAAAATAGTTGCTCCTAAAGGTGTGAAACAATTCGGAAGTTGTACTTCTGCAGAAAGGGGAAATCCTGTAGCAATGATGGCTGCGATAAATACTGTAGGAAACCACATTTTACCAATGCTGATTTTTCCTAGAGTTAATTTCTAAATCAGAATGGTATTTGGTGCGCCCCCTGGAATAATATAGGCAGCAACACCCTCAGAGTGGACAAATTATGAAATGTTCGTCATTTCTTTGACCACTTCATTACATTTGTCAAATTCTCCAATGATGAGCTTGCTCTTTTAGTTCTTGACAACCATGAATCACATCTTACTGACGAGGCTATAATAAGGCTTCAGGTAAAGGCACTGTAATAATTACTTTCCCCCCTCATACCTTACGCAAATTACAGCCCTTATACTTGACTGTGTTTCGCCCTCTTAAGACCTTCTTCAACCAAGCAGTAGATGCTTGGGCATGTGAACCGCCCTGGAATGACTTTTGATATTTACTGGAAGGCGAAGGTTTAGAGGTAGTATTTGCTCGTGCATTTTCCATGCATAAAATTGTTAGTGGCTTTATGTCAGCAGGAATATTTTCTCTATATCCTAGCGTATTTTCCGATNATTTTCCATGCATAACATTGTTAGTGGCTTTATGTCAGCAGGAATATTTTCTCTATATCCTAGCGTATTTTCCGATTATGATTTTCTTGCTTTATATGTGACTGACCGCAATCCTAAGGTGACGAATGTGGCAGCAGCTTCTCTCCCAGCCTNATTTTCCATGCATAAAATTGTTAGTGGCTTTATGTCAGCAGGAATATTTTCTCTATATCCTAGCGTATTTTCCGATGATGATTTTCTTGCTTTATATGTGACTGACCGCAATCCTAAGGTGACGAATGTGGCAGCAGCTTCTCTCCCAGCCTNGATGATTTTCTTGCTTTATATGTGACTGACCGCAATCCTAAGGTGACGAATGTGGCAGCAGCTTCTCTCCCAGCCTCATCTCCACCAGAACAGGAGAATACATAACTGGGAAGGGGGACTCTGAATATGGCATCAATCTCGGACCAGCCAGAAACCTCTGCTGCTCCACAAAACATCAGCACACATTCATTGCGGAAGAAACTGAATTAATTAGTATCACATGAACAAATCCAACCTTGTCCAAAAGCAAAACCGAAAAAGATAACTGGCAAAGGAAGAAAAACTGGTAATACAAGAATCGTGACAGACACACCAGAGACAAAATTAATCCGGAATATTAAGGAGAGAAAAGGATGAAATGCAAATTGACTGCTAGAAAAATCATAGGTTGAAGTCCTAAAAAATATCCTCAACCTAAGAAACAGCAGGAACCACATCTCTGCAAGGACAAAGTAGACCTAGGCCAAGGAAAAAGGCTGAAATAAAGCAAGCCTGGTCTTCTTCTTCATCAGATAGATATAATATTGTTACACTTATTTTGTCAGATGAGGAGAGCATCGAAGAAGAATGCATTTTTTTTTGTAATCAGCAATTCCACCAGAATACAAGCGGAGAATATGGGATCTGATGTACATGTTGCCACCGATGGGTTAATGAACTATGTTACGGCGAATACAAGAAGGGCTGGAAAACGTATGTTTGCGGTGTCTGTAAATAAAAACTATTTTCACTTTTGAGACTTTCCATAGTAAGCCATATGCATATCAACTTATCAGATATTTTGATAACCTAAATTGGAATTTTCTCAGGGCTAAATTTTACCAAAAAATACATCTGTGTCAATTATTTTTCTTTTCAATTATTTAACGAAAATAAACACTAAGCTACCATAGCAAATGCATGCTCTCGTATTACCATAACATGTGTTTAGGCCAACCTAAACTTATAGTGTTTTCCTCCCAGATAAAACTGTTTTATCAATGTTTTCATGTTTTTTTTTACCAAATGGTATGAATTGAAATAATAGTTAAACTTATTTAATATCATTGGCTAGTATTTTTTATTCCATAAAATGCAGTCCTACCATACAATATATGTAGTGTTCCAAGGAACAAGAGGGTGTATTCACGGTACATGAACATATTGTGCCATGGAACACTTTTCCAGCAGTTATGAAATTTATATTATACATAAGTCTAATAGGCAGGGAACATTGTAAAAAGTGTTCCAAGGTACAACAGCTTCCCCTACTGTTTTAAATATTTTTTGGAAGCCTTGATATCTGTGTTATTAACACACACCCCTCCCAGAAGGTGATCCGGGTTTCATCCTCAGGAATCATTGAACCAGATATTTTCATTTCGTAAACGAAGTGGACGTTGCCTATGGCTGTTGGGTTTTCTCGAGGTACTCTCACTTTCATCGCCACTGCAGTCTGCCGCATTTTCATCACTACTTCATTTCACCACCACCAATAGCCTAAACGACAATTGTGTCCTTCGCAGGCGCGTGGCCCCACTTAGCATTCACCTCCTCTCATCTGTAATGGTGACCCCGTGCCATAATTATGTAATACCACTTATGTGTTTTACAAATATCTACCGACACTCGTGAAATAAGCTTTACACTGCAAATTATTTTATCCTACCGTAGTTGTGTAAATTGAGACCGTCACATGTTTAAAAATTCAGCACATTTGTTTTGTTTACAGTATGTACGTACTTAACACACCTTGAGGTAAATAAAATGTATGTAATAGTTTATTTGTATGTGTCTTCATACTTTCGTGGCTATGTAAACTAGCGTATATCACTTTTTTATGTTCTTTCTCAATAAGTGACAACTTTTTTTAATGGAACTTCAGCGTACGATGCTCAAAAACTGGGATTATTATTTATTTTTTCTTTTATCTTATTCTAAATCTTTCCCTTGAATTCTGTAGTGTTTTGAAAGAAAACTTGTTACAATAACGAAATATGTCAGAAAATTGTTCCTGCATAAATTAATAAATTATGAACTTGAACAATAAGCACATTATTGAATAAAAATATACGTAATTTCTTAAAAGCAATTTTGTAATACGTGTGCATTAGAAGTCATTTTAATTTTTTGGCATTTTGTGTGGATAGTTTATTTCGTTTTTACGCAGTAGAGCAGCAAATTAATCCTAGGGAACGAAACTTAATTGAAATAGGAGTGAGGGATGACATGGAAGAACACCCCCCTTGAAGCAAGTCTGAATAAAACTCACAACTTCCCGAATACCACTAAAATATGACATTGCGTTTTTTGGAAGCCGGCATTGGTGAGAACCACTAAGAAAATATAGAGGTAAAATTTTAAATATATAACGAAGAGGGCGTGGTCCGACATTCCTGATTTATTCTCACTCTGTTGTGGTTTGTATAGGATAGTTATTCCGACTAGGTTGAAAAGCGTCGGATATATACACATTAACAGATTCTTCGTTAGTAGACATGCGTCATAAAAAAAATGTATACTTTGAAAGAGTCCATACGTAAACTTCATTCCATGCAGACACGCAGCATTGGCCGTCACGAACCTCATAATTCGTCCTATGACGAAAGTGGAAGAGGAGTAACTCTCAGCTCTATCTGGCTGTTGGATGCTTGAGTTCTGAGAAATAAATTTCAGATCTTTCTGCCCCTTCCAGGTATAATTAAATACCCCGGTATTTTTATTCCTGTTATTTTGTTACGAATCGCAATTTTTTTGTAATTATGTGTCTGCTGTGTCTCGTAAGTTCAGTCATTAGGTACACGAACAGTAATAAATTTATATTTAGCATTAAAATAAGTAAAAATAGTGAAAAACTATTAAAAGAACTATTTTACGAACCAAGATATCCGTTCAATGGTATAAATCTCAAATGAGAAATGTGTAAACAAAAAATCACTTGTACTTTACAATACTCTCTTACTTTTGGAATCACGAGTGTGAGATTGTACGGTGTAAAGTAATCAGGGTACGAAAAATGCAGACTTAACATTCTCCCACCACAAAGCGAAAATAGCATTTTTTTTCTAAGTCCAAAAGAAAATTATTTTTTCATATTTTCGGGTCTCGAACTGAGGACCCCTACGTCATGCCTAACCCATATGTAAGACTGAAATGTGTATTTTAGGTGCGTATAAGCACGTTAACAGACAAAATATCACATACAAAGTTCGTTGATATTTATTAAATCTCGTGTCATTAATATAATTGCAAACATTTAATTTTATCCTGAGCGCAGAATTATTCTCCGAAAACTCTCATTTCACCCTCGTATATTCCTACCATCATAGGGTAATAACAGCAAATGTTTTTGTTAAGTCCGATAGAAAATTAATATTTTTATGGTTTCGTGTCTTGAACTGGACGCCCTGCCCACGCCTATACGATGGATATTGCTTAAATGTATATATTAGGTGCGTATAAGCACATAAACAGACAGAAAATCACGTACAAAGTTCGTTAAACGTGATCCAATGCCCAGGTCGGTATTCGAATTGGGGTACCCATATCACCTTATATCTTCGTCCAAATTTTGTCTAACAGCCTACTTTTTATGTTTCATACACCATAAATGTTAGCCGAATTTATTACAGCGATTTTAAATAAAGTTTCACTTAGTTTGTTCTTTAATGGAAATATATTAGTGAGTGTATATGTGTGTGTGTGTATATATATATATATATATNGATGGACAAAATAATATGAAAACCTGACATATACACAATATTTATTAATTAATAAGGTGTTGGGCCACCTTTTACTTTTAGAACAGCTGCAATTCTTCACGGAATAGATTCGTAGAGTGTCTGAATAGTTTACAACGGAATGTTGTCCCATTATTGTATCAAAACTTCCGCCAATTGCTTCAATGATGTTGGTGATGGAAATATGCTCCTCACTCTCTGCTCTAAAACTCCCCATAACGGTTCAATTATGTTGAGGTCTGGCCAGGGAATATGTTTTATGATATTATGATGCTCCTCAAACCAAGACTGAACCTTTTTGGCTGTGTGTATGGGCGCATTATCATCTTGGAATATGACAGTGTTTGGCAGCAATATGCTAGTCATAGTAAGAACTTTATCATTGAGGATTTGGAGATATTCATTAGCAGTAATCCGGCCAGTGATGTGAATGAGAGGACCAGCTGAATACCACGATATAGCCGCCCAAATCATAACGGAACCTCCCCCATGCTTGACTGTATGAAGCAGGCAGTCCAGATCGTGGGCTTCTTTTGGGATTCTCCAAACATAAACCAGGCCGTTTGTAAGAAACAATGTAAACGATGATTCATCGGACCATACCACATTCTTCCAATCATCAAGTGTCCAGGTTTTATGATCGTGGCACCACTTATTTCCCAACTTAGCGTTGGCTTCCGTTATAAAGCGTTTCGCAATTGCAGCCCTTCCATGAATGTTAGCTTTGTGGAGCTCCCGCCGTACTGTTTTTGTAGAAACAGTATTACTCAAGTGAGTGTTGAGTTCTGGAGTTCTGGTGTCACTTTTGCCGCGGTAGTTTTATGTTGTCTGGCCACAATTCTTTTTAATGTTCGTCGACATCTGTCAGTTAACTTTGGGTTTCGCCCACTATTACTCTTCGCCGATGATGTTTTACCATGTTTTATGTATGCTGTCATTACCGTGGATACTATCGCTCGTGAAACATTAAACAATTGAGCTGTTTTCGTCACAAAAGCTCCCGCTAACCGAGCACCAACGATTTGCCCTCTTTCGATGTCTGACAGATCACACATTTCACCAATCGCTTGTTTTAACCATCGCGGAACAAAGTGTATAATACACTTAAATATAACCTACAAGACTTGACACGTAAACTGTGCAATACATATGCGTCGCATTATTTACACGGAAGTAGTGTTGCCAACATGCAACAAAATGTACTATATTGCATGGTGTTCACATTATTTTTTCCATCCTCTGAATATATACCGTCATGTGTTTACACACACACACACACACACATATATATATATATATATATATATATATATATATATACACACACATGACGGTTTTGGCACCTGGCATCAGGAGATAGGAGTTGTTTGCAATGCCACAGCATGTTGATCGGTACCATCCGTCATATCAGTAGGTGTCTTGGCGAACATCTTTGTTACCCATGTACCAAAGCAACATAAATACACTACTGGTTTTCCCTGAAAGAACCACACATGTGAAACTTTATTAAAGATCGCTGTAACAAATTAGGTATAAATATATGGTGTATAAAACTTAAAAATTAGGCTGTTAGACAAATTTTGGACGAAGAATAAAGATGATATAGGGTGATATAGATACCACAGTTTCAATACCGACCTTCGAATTGAATCATTTTTAACGAACTTTGTGTGTGATTTTCTGTCTGTTTATGTGCTTATAAATACTTAATATATACATTTAAGCAATGTCCATCGTGTATGCATGGNACCAAAGCAACATAAATACACTACTGGTTTTCCCTGAAAGAACCACACATGTGAAACTTTATTAAAGATCGCTGTAGCAAATTAGGTATAAATATATGGTGTATAAAACTTAAAAATTAGGCTGTTAGACAAATTTTGGACGAAGAATAAAGATGATATAGGGTGATATAGATACCACAGTTTCAATACCGACCTTCGAATTGAATCATTTTTAACGAACTTTGTGCGTGATTTTCTGTCTGTTTATGTGCTTATAAATACTTAATATATACATTTAAGCAATGTCCATCGTGTATGCATGGNCGTGATTTTCTGTCTGTTTATGTGCTTATAAATACTTAATATATACATTTAAGCAATGTCCATCGTGTATGCATGGCGTAGGGCATTCAGTTCGAGATGCGAAACCATAAAAATATAAATTTTCTGTCGGACATAGAAAACTTTTTGCTGTTATTAACCTTTGATGGTAGGAATATATAATGAGGGTGAAATGAGAGATTTATATGAATAATTCTGGAGTCAGAATGAAATAGGAGGTTTGTAAATGTATTAATAACCCGAGATTCGAATCAATTTTAACGAAATTTGTACGTAATTTTCAGTCTGTTCGTGTGCTTAAACGTGCTTAATATGTGCATTTAAGCCATATTCATTGGTAAGGCATATCGTGGGACACTCAGTTCGTAACTCGAAACTATTAAAAAATAATTTTTCTATCGGACTTAGAAAAAAAATCTGCTGTTTTCACTCTGCGATGGGATAATGTTTCAGTAATAAAGGTGAAACGCAAGGTTTAGAAGACAATTCTGGAGTCGGGATGAAATATGTGGTTCGCTATTCGATTAATGACCTGAGTTTTGAAGTCATTTTAGCGGTGTTCTTACATTAATTTTTCACAGTTTAATATTCATGCGCAGTTTATACAGAGTTTTAAGCAATATACCTCAGGTGGGCACGGCATATGAACACGAGTTCGTAGCCTGAAACCTAAAAATATATATAAATTTTCTCTTGGTCTTAGAAAATATCGGACGGCATTTTCCGAGTCATGAGAGAATATTTGTTTAACTGTGTTCAAGTATAAATAAAAAACCATTATATACAAAAAATAACTTGTAAACTAAAATGGGAATCTATAATTTGATGTGTTAATTAAAACAGTTCCGATGTGAGAATTAAAGTATAAATATAACATGAAGTCGAACTTTGGAAGAGCGTTCGTCTAAAAAAATACTTATATTATAAAAGTAGAGGGATTATGGGGAATTTGGCACATCGGTACCTGGGACCGGAGCTGTTCGTTCTGTCATTTGGGTCAGCCAGTGGCAATCTTGGATCAATGTGACCTTGACACTGGCATTGGCCCAGGTGACATTTGATCTTGAAAACAAAAAAAAAAAAAAAAAAAAAAAAATTCAAATTTTTTTATAAATGAATTATTTATTTTTAGAATATTAAAAATTATTGAAAAATGTTTTAAAATGTATGAAAATTTTATTTTAAAAATCAATTTTTATAAAACTTCAAATTGTTAGAGGTGTCCACACCACCTTCCGGTCTTACTCATTCCACCATCTTGGTAGGTGCAGTCCACCAGCTTGGTAGGCATCACAGNACTCATTCCACCATCTTGGTAGGTGCAGTCCACCAGCTTGGTAGGCATCACAGCCACCATCTACCATTTTGATAGGTGCAATCCGCAATCTTGATAGGTGCAGTCTGCCATCTTGGTAGGCATCACAGTCACTATCCACCACCGTGGTAGGTGCAGCCGTTCGCTATTTTCGTAGGTGCAGTTTTTCATCATGGTAGGCGTCACAGCCACCATCTGCCATCTTGGTTTTTTAGTTAGTCATTTGTTTATACATTATTGGAGATTCTCCCTCAGCTTCGTTTGACCACCGACTTGGTGCATTTCGTTTGTCTTTTGTTTTACATTGCTGGTGCTGTCCCCAGCACCGCGCCCAGCAGACGACTGACCCCTTTCACTCCCTCCTTCCGATACATTTATTTGACCAATTGACCCAACACTGATTCTCATTGGCTAATTGCCCACCCCCTTTCAATATATTTAATTGCTCAGCCAATATTTCTCATTGACTAATCACTCGGGTGTTTTCGGACACATTTGTTCCGACCAATCGGAGGCCTACTATAATCGCGAGGGAGGACTATTTATTTCCTCCTTAAAAATACTTTATAAGCTGTACCCCCAGGCCCTTCTAGAAATCAGCCATTTTTCATCTCTTAGAAATGTACTCGTGTTGTCCGAGCGGTCATAAAATCCTTTCGGCCATTTTGGCATTTGGAATGTTGTGCTCGCTTAGTATCTTGGGCAAACGGGACTAGTTACCGTACCTGAAGAAAGAATTTCTCCTGGTATACGCACCTTACGAAATTTCGCCCGTATTCAAGTATTTGCCGGCCTACCTGCAGCAGGACGAAGACATACGGGACTGCCTCCCGTTCAAGAAGTGTTTCGAGTGGTGTACCACCTCCTTTCCCGACACACCGCATCGCAGGGGTTGGTGCGAGGCCCGCCCAGCAGCCCTCGCGAAGTCAGCGACAGTGGAAGACGCCCTCCCCTTAGAAGACGCCCTCCCCGTTGAAGACACCCTCCCCGTAGAAGACAACATCCCCATGCAAGCTATCTACTCGCAAGCTGTACCCGTCGAATATGTAACCCTTCAAGAAATTTATTGGCAAGCAATACCCGGCGAGGAAACAAACCCAGAACACAGGTGCCCGATGTGTATAGACCTCAATGAAGTTTGAAATGACCTTGGGAACAATATGTGAAACTCGGTGTGTGCACTAGAACTTAAAATTTTTTATATAACAAAAATCGTATGAAATGTTTTGCAACACGCAAGGTATTCGCTCGTTGGACTCGTTTACCATCAAGCAGATTGCCATCTCGTACAGTGACGAAGACAAGAAAACTAAATTTTTCACTTTTTTACCGTCGTGTCCACGAAAGCACCTTGACCGAACAACGCAATAGACGTATCTCCTACAGACGTACGAAAAGCAGGGACGAAGATGGGAATAGGAAAATATTCCGTATGAGGAAATTTCGACAATGTTGGACTCTGCCATAATTCCCTATTACTGTGTGTATGTGGTTGGAAGACGTTAAAAGTCGGCGATTCGCAATGCGCGCCCCATCGGAACGAACTTAGTAGACCTTCACAAACATTGCCATTGCCTGTCATTCCGACAGCACGTCGAAACGTACGCCACAAGACTTCACGAGTGCAAAAATTAAAGATATTTTTTTGCTCCGTGCAACTCCGAAACACTAAGACTGTGGAGTTTTGATAATCCGTGATACATTTTAAAAATAACGAAGAACCCATTGTATATTTTTAAAAAATATGTGTATAATGCCCTCCAAGAATCAGAGAAGAAATATTGTATAAAAGTATTCTTTGTTTTATACAGAATAAAAATAATAATATTGTGATGTGTGTGCATAAATAAATGTGTTAAAAATTTTTTTTTATCTCGAGTTATGTCCTGCATATATATATATATATATATATATATATATAAACTGTTGGTAAAGAAAATAAATATTTTGTATATATCAGTTTTGTTATACTTTAAATAAACAAGAATGTTAAAATATTCAATAAGACTCTATCCATCACTAAAGCTACATATGATATATTTTACGTGTATAAACGTAATTATTAAAAAAATTAAATTAAGGATTTGGAAAAATCATGTGTTGTGTACGGATGCGTTATGCTGCTTTCTATAAAGTAATAATGGCTCGAAAAACTCAAAAACAGAGTTAAAACAACTTCACTACTCCTCACGGTATGCGATATGCAAAGTGAAGGATCCCATGCATTCTTCCCTTACAAAGGCATAGACGCTTATCATTAAAAACATTTCCTCCCAAGTTTGAAATCAGTAAATAAGGAAATTTAGGCAGCGGGAAAAAATACCCATATGGTTACTCCACATACGGCGATTTTTCTAGCACCAATTTTCAGCATATAAAACTGTTTATACTCATAAATAATGAACATATAGTAAGTTTTTCAGGAAAAAAAATACATATGTACAGTGGGGAGACGCTAGCGTAAAGTAAAAAAGTAAAAAAAATCATAAAAAACAGTCACCTTCAGCAAACAAAATTCAGTATATCATACATTCGTGTGCGCTTGTTCCATTAAGAGATATATCTGTCCGCGGTAAAACACCCCCACCCTCCCCATCAGAGTCCCAACAGATTTCTACGTGACTTTAGCAGAATGAAAAGTGACATTCGAACATGTATATGTGTGCGGCCTCTAATCCAGCAGTAGTTAATAGTATTCACTCTTTATAAATTATGCGAACTAAAAAATAGTTTTAATACCAATATGCTAGTCCACCAAGAAGATTTATACCACAATACGAATTCCAGCAAAGATACGCGTGTGCAGCTCTCATTCACCGCCCTTCAATCTCGTCGAGACATATAAGGAAAGACTTCACAAATGCGAAAAAAAAGAGCATATTGCAGCCAGTGCATTAAGGAGACCATGGAATTTTGTTGTTATGTAAATTCCTTTCGAATGTAGAAAATTATTTCTAAATACAATTTTTTTTGTAAATAAATTCTTACTCAAATCAAACTTAGTTTTTTTTCGTATAAAAAATCAATTGTGAAATTTTTTATTAATGCCTGCGAAACCGAAGATACTTTGTGATGCTGTGAAACAATGATATAAGGTGATAAAAACTATCATTCTCTACTTGCTCATACGTCAAACACACACCTACACACACACACACACACACAGAGCCCGAAATATCCCAATTTTCAGGCGAAACTGATAGACGTATTAAAAAGCTATTAAGACAAAAGCTTAAGAGGTGGTCACGAGTCCCATTATAGAAGTAAACGAGAGGCACATATAATCGTAATCTGAGCTCGTGCACACGGCCAGCCGCGCTGCACCAGGTGTTGATTGGAATTTTCCCTAGCGCACTGACCGCCGGGGAGAGGCTTATCGCTCCACCAGCTTGTTTTATTTCTCACACAGTCAAAATGAATTCGTAAGATAATAAACACAAATATCTGCACGCACATAATAACACCAGAGAAGACCAGTGTTCAAGGGGACTCGGGTTGGATACTCGACTTGTTCAGCCCGAATTTATATTTTAAAATTCACTCCAGGTAAATTCCGGGATGTTTTCTTGGTCGAGTCCTTACTTGTTCCCGCTTGCCCTAGCAGCTCATTCCGTCTCAAACTGGTATAAAATATTTTTTTGTTATCATTTTAGATTTCACACAACCTAGATAATGTAAACTCACGTTATTATTTTACGAGAATCTAATACAGTCACGAATAAAAATTATTTACATATGTTGATTATAAGAGGATGGGGGTTTCACCATTATATCTCACATCAAATTCGCAGCTTCGGGCTTTCAGAATCTCGAACCAGCCACGTTTCGTCAACGAAAAGCATAAAAAAATGCCAACATATAATGCAGACAAATGTGTGCGTATTAACTTAAAAAATCACTATATTCAGCAGAAATATTTATTTGGTATCAGCAATTCCTTGCATATTTCAGGCATACGGAGATACCATTTTGCATTTTACAGATAATTAAAGCTACCATTTAGCACACGATGCGTTGTTGGCTAGTCTGATAACGATGGGAATATATACCAAATTGGGTCATTATTATTCTCTTCGTAATCTAACGAACGACTCCTTTCAACCTCTGATGTATATACTCAGAAATATTTCCACTCCAACGTACACAGTGGTCAATTATTGTTAAACCTTTTGGGAGAAACAAATCTAACAGAATATTCGACCCGTTCACATGTGCAAATACGAGTGTAAACCTCCTTTCATGAATCAAATTTTTAACCCTTGTTGCGACGGGAAAACCTAAGACATTTTTCCACCGATTTAAATATATATACATACACGCGCGCACATGAAACCAAATTAAGGTAAGAGAAAACAGACCATTCAT
Source organism: Clitarchus hookeri (assembly GCA_002778355.1). NCBI lineage: Eukaryota > Metazoa > Arthropoda > Insecta > Phasmatodea > Phasmatidae > Clitarchus > Clitarchus hookeri. Next base: position 286,535 of record NQII01000580.1, on the reverse strand, counting down.
TACAGAAATAGAGGCAAAAAATTGCCCAGTAACGAAATTAACTTCATGCCCCGAACAGTTCTACATATTTATATTTCCGAACCGAAGCGATATAACGAGGTGAAAAAAGCCCTTGTATTTTAGGTTGTATTAATCTTAAACCTTCAGAGGAAACGTCTATGTTTACACACAAAATACATGACCATTGAAATAAAAAAATCTAAAAAATTTAGTTACCTAATAAATGTTTTTTTTTTTTAATTACAGAATACGCGTCATAATATCAGAGCTAAATACCTATTCCAAAATAGTCCTCAGTACTTTATGAACCTGCAGAGATACATAGGAATGTTGACAATGTTTCAGCCCAGGCATACCAGTGTATCACACAGACATACGAACGACAAATTTTCGAAAGGTCAGAAGCGAGAGCTAAATGACCCATTATTAATGTCCATTTTTGCGACAAACATTGTGCACCTCCATCATGCCCAGAAAGAGTTCTGATGCTTGCTAGCATACTTCCGCTCTACACCGCTTACATATTTGCTTTCCCCCTTGTGGGCCGATACCTGGGGATGCAGCAGTCTTGAAAATATTGAAAAATTCTTTATGTAGCTATAGTGAGCGTTTTCCTAGGTCGTTAGCAGCAGGTCAAAATTATTTTCTTTTTCTTCTTTTGCCACTCGTATGGGTACGACCTTCTCCTTGTTGCTGAGCGAGTACACATTGATTGATACGGTAGGGCTTATCTTCTCGAAGACTTTGATTTGAGGCAGCAGTGGCGGGAATTCAAGTCCAGAAAAAAAAAAAATTTGATTTCTAGTGCTTCGTAGCAGCTGTCGACTCGCTCGGGATGTACACCTTCAACATATCTAGTAAGTAGGCTCCACTTGAAACACATTTGGTCGCTCTTATTTTGCGGGTTGATGATAGCTTCTTTCCTATTGACTAATTCTGGCAGTTCGATATAAGATGAGGAATGTAGAAGTCCAGCTTGTTAATTTGGAGCTGTAGGAGGTTAACTTTTGGCAATACCTACCCCGTCCATGCTCTTTGTATGTTTCATCCTCTTCAAAAATTTTTCCTAAGCAGGATTTTACTACCTTTTTGATTTCACTTATCACCCACACAGGTACATCGCAGTCTTGAATGCTCTTTTGTCTGTACCTTCGTTTGAAGTATTCGGTTTCGCATTATCACACTCAAACCACATATTACATTTAATTGGGCCCTGATGTTCTACTTTCTCGGTGAGTTGCCTGACGATATTTTTCCTCATGCGAGCCAAAAATATACAAATATCTTTTGACGAACCACTCTTGTTTGGAGCGACATATGTCTTTAAATTGCGGCGGAAAGCAGTTTAAGCCTTCACGAAACCATAAGCAATAGTCTTCCCAGATACTGCCATGATTCTTGGATGTGGCTGACGCTCACATGGTGATATCTCTTTTCGAGTTATTGGTTTTAATTGTGATGGAGACTGTACACGACGCATTTGGGTAGGCGAAAGACTTATAGGTTTTCACGTGTGTCTGCAGATTATCGCATCTAGCACATGTCATGTTGCAATATCCGCCCTTATATGTCATTCGATCTGCATTCTTCGCGCAGCCATACGTCTTCTCGTGCCTTTGAGCATCGTGGTTGAACACGAAGGTTTTATCGCAGAAGCGTCATGGGTGTCAATGTAACGCATTGTCAGATCCAGTCGATGGTGGAGCGAATGGCATCGTCGACGACGTAGGCAGTCCAGCTGGAGCCAGCGATCCTACAGCCGAAGACGAAGTCGGGACGCCATTCGCAGGCACACCATTAAACGTTTGCTTCATCTTGATCTCTACGGGGAAAATAAAATAAGAAATTATTATGTAAAAATATTTTGGGATCTACGGAATAAATTAAGTACACACACATGGCATAGGAAGCTAAATAAATGGTACAGTATAAAAAAAATTAAATATATGTTGCAGCAAGTTTGATTCAAAGCTACGAAAGCTCCATGTCATATATAATGGAATATATGATTTAATGGTTCGCTGCCTTGGGCAGGTATTTGAAATTTTAGCAGACTTTTACTTTGGTGCGAATATATGAACGCGTAATTATGAGCACGACCAATTATAACATGCATACTGTGATGGATGAACCGAACGCAATATAACTTACCAAAAAATTGTTAAGAAGGTTAGGAGAGAGCCGACGACCTGTCACCTGTCACATCAGACGAACAACTGAGACAATACACGATTCTGTCCGCCTTATATGCATGCTCAACTCGATTGTCACATGACCAACAGCCAAACGCGAGCGAGCATTGTGGCGTAAAAGAACTTACCGAATTGAGAGATAAGAAGGCCAGGAGAGATGTGTCACCTGTTGCATCAGATGAAGAACTGAGGCGATGCGCAATTCTGCCTGCCTTATATACCTGCTGAGCCCGATTGTTACGTGACCAACAGCCAATCATGAGCGAGCAGTGCAGCTTAAACTAACTAACCATAATGATAGCCATGAAAGCCAGGAAAGGGAAGGCAATCTCGCATTAGATGAAGTGTGAAGCTCGACGACTCTGATCGTCTTATTTATCCGTAGAGACCAGGATGAAACGAGCGAGCCATGTGATATCATCATAATTTTTCACTCAAGCTAGAAATAATGGAAACTGCAGCAGTCGCACAAATATTATAAATGAAAAGGGTGAGTGCGCATGCATGCATGTTCGCATGGTCGTGTTATGCTTGCCAGGCGTTGCATTACCGATGAGCTGGTCCTCGATGCCCTTCTGAATGCCTGCTCCCTACTGCTGCTTGTACCCAGAGAAAGAGAGAGAGAGAGAGAGAGAGAGAAAGACTCACGGTTGAAATAATAATTTTAAAAAATATATTAGTTACAATTCCTTTTTACACTTGGTTACGTTATAGTGTCCTTTATATGCATATTTTTTTCACTTCATAAAACATTGCAATATAAATTATACATCTGTATCAGAAAAAAATTACAATACTCCTTGCTTGTTCCTAAACAAACATATGGAAATGGGGAAATAGAAATAAACTTTCGCACTCGTGCACTTCCTCAGCGTGCATTTACACTGAAGTGCCAACCCCAAAGCAATTGCATATATCTCTTTATCTCCCCTCTGGATTGAAAAAAATAATCGACTGTTGTACTTTTACGGGCAATGAGTGCTAGTGACTTTTCGCTGCCAATAGTGTAAATGCATGGATATTATTTTTGAGGTGCTAATAAGTACATCTTTGAAAGTTGATAAAAAAAAAAGTTTTCGATTGAGACTAAAATGTATTTTTTTTAATTGGCTTTTGCTGATCTTTCAGGTATTTAATGTTGGGCATGTATATCTTGACAGGCAGGGACATCGGGAAAAATACTATGCTTAAAGCGCGACTCGAAGCTGGGAAGTGGTCCCTTTTAAGTTATTTAGACGATCTTTAATTATAAAAAACAGTACGAATTATCGTCATGAATAAAAATAAAATTCAAAAAGCAACCCGATGAATTACATTTTTTTAAGTAAATTATATAGATTTTGATGGCAAGCAGATGTGAATGGAGAAGCTGAAATAAAGAGAGGGAGAAAGAGAGAGAGAGAGAGAGGGAAAGGGAAAGATAGAGAGAGAGGGAAAGAGAGAGAGAGAGAGGGGAGAAGTAGTTCTGCATGGTTTCGCAAAAGTCGATGCACATAAGAATTTAAAAAACTGNGAGGGAAAGGGAAAGATAGAGAGAGAGGGAAAGAGAGAGAGAGAGAGAGAGAGGGGAGAAGTAGTTCTGCATGGTTTCGCAAAAGTCGATGCACATAAGAATTTAAAAAACTGCTTCATTTTTAATTTGATTAAGTTTTTTAAAAATGAAATTGACTTATAAAGCTTATAATTATAGTTAGCAAAACATTTACTATGTATACTTTTATGCGTAGGTGCTCTGCCAGATGAAAAAAATAAATTTTAAAATAGGATAATAAATACAAATATTCGATTTGACATACCCTATGCAAATAAAAGTAATATGGCTACTAGAAATATACACATATGCTTGAAGGGTTATTGGACGTAACTACTGAGCTACTTCGGGTGGCCAGCAATCCCAAGTCTAACATACTGATCTCCTGCTACAAGCGCTGCAATATAAGAAAATCTTTGTGTGTTGCTTAAGCCGTACAAGCTGCACACTTCCATTTAAAATACATTGTCCCCGTAGCCATATATATATATATATATATATATATATATATATACACACACACACCTAGTAATTTGACAGCATTAATTTGTTACTTTTTAATATAAGTTTTGCAGATATTAATATGTGATTTATAAAAGCGAATTTATTAACTCTTAGGATGTAACATTATTTCAATATAAACATTATGAAGTATGCGCGGGGGGAGCTAAACAAATATACTGAAGTATTTGTCTATACTATATTATAAATATTTAACCAGCCACATTCTGAGTAACTTTAATTTGAGAGCCCCACATTGTTCATGAATCCGGAGGCTGATTAAGATGACGGAAGTCGACGCCCGAACACACCCATCTTCAGTGGTCTTCATTCCAAAGGCCCGACGACAAAAGACACTGCCTGCGCCCACGGGCTACACTGCCCTATATCGGCTGCGTTATCACCGTTTACTGACCAGTTTAGGGGGTTTCTGTGTTTTGCGATTTCATAACTAATTTCAGCAATCACGGCCCGTGTCCTGGGTAAATTAGTGATGGTGTGATCAGTTAGGCCGCTCAGCTAAGGCCTGATCACTACTCGTAACAATATGTTGCAGAATTTTGTTGAAACTGGCATATGGCTGAACCATACATAGGTAAATATAGAGGCTACACCTGTTCCCACAACCGAACATCCTCCTTTATATGGGAGTGGCCATCTTTAAAAACTTTGTGATTAGGTAAACGCATGATGATTTTGTCTAGTACACCACATAATATCTAATATGGGACATTGATAATTCAACAATGCCACTTTCAAGAGTTTAGAAACGTTGTGCCTATTACAGTCGTTTTTTTTTGTTATGCTATCGAGAGCGTTTTCATTCGAATTGAATAGTATAAGTCGTGCAGTAAACGATGTCACATGAACGCAAAAAAACTTTATTCAAAATAATTCCACCCCTCCCCCTCCCCCGGATAGTTAAACACATTACTCTTATTTATTAACCGTCATGTCAAAGTGCGTGTATCGTACATGATCTTCAGCGAAGAGAACCTTCCTGTTATGCGAGTGTTACCACTTGCTCTTTCTCTGCTTCTTCACCGGCAGTGAGTATGCGAAGAGACAGCAGAAAGTACAAGAGAGGGGCAGCAGCCGACTTACCACCACACCCATTGCAAAGGAGGCAGGTGGCTCACCTGGGGGTATATTCTAAGTCTTTCGAGACTCAACCCCCCATCGTCAAATAAAGATTTTCTTAATCTTTCCGATGTTTGGTATTCTAAGTTAAAGATGACTTCACGATTCTCGTGAGAAAACTATCGAGAGCACTCAACAGCTAATGTGTGGTCGAAAGCTGCTTTCCTGATCAGGAAGCTCAATTTCACAGCGGGTGAGAAGCATGGTAGCAGTATGTATTGTAAAATGACTTAAACTCAATGGTTCCTATTATTTAAGATTTGTTGTTTAGACTAGATTCAATTTTCTACGCAAACTTTATTATTGTATTTCTTAAAACAACATTTTGCGTATCGTCTTCTATACATTTCGTTAAGTACATCAAAATGAAATTTATTTAAATGGACTGTTAGATGGAACTACTATTTAACTGATTATCTTATCTTTAACTGCATGTTTATACGTGAAACAATATTTTTCTTTAAAACAAATAATGTTTTCAACTGCCAACCTGTGTAAACAACACATTAACCATTAATAGTATCGTCATTTTTCTCAGCCAATAGTCTAACCATACGAAAAGTTGTGGCCATTACGAGAAATTTTACTCTAAATAACCCACATTACGCACTGATAAATGGAATAGTACTTGTTTTATAAATACCATGGATACATAATGAATATATGCATGTGCATTTTTCTGCCTTAACTAACCACTTAAAATGCACAGTCTATAAGTATAGCTTTAATTTCATAATACGTTATTGCAGGCAGAGCGTTTGTTTGCATTCGTCATGTTGTCTGCCTGATAAATTGTTAGGGAGGGGAAGAGAGTTGTGGTGGGGTGGTCTGTAAAACCCAAGCATTGCCGAGGTAGTGAGTCTCGAAACGGCAATGCGCTTAGAATGGTTATATTTTGCTCTCGATCGTTTCAAACTGCGTCTCCCGATCGGCAGATGCGCTGACTGTAAAGATTGACATCGAGACCTGTCGATAGACTACCCGAGAAACTTAGAATAGAACCCCTGATAAGACAGTTACCGTGATCGGAGAGACAAAATCTATCCCATGCCCTTAGGGTTGCACCTCTAGAATGTAGGAAAATAATTCACACACTTGGTGTCAACCCAACCATAGGCTTTTGTGCCTTGTTTGAAGTTTCTCAAATAATCATTAACATCCTCATGAGGTCTACTAGAAAATGTTCCTGGATCCCCAAACATGCGAGAGTGCTCCATATCCTCCTGTGTCACTGTTTCATATGTCTGCGACTCTAATCGTCCTATCCAGTATTTCAGATGTTCCCACAGCCTTCAGCTGCTGAGAAAATTCACTAATACACTCCAAGTGGGATAATTCATTGCTTTCTAAAACATTTGAAGTGTCTGCTGGTTTAACATCAGTCAACTCAAGTTTTCTGTGCACTCTCTCCCTTAGCCTTTAATTTTNATAATCATTAACATCCTCATGAGGTCTACTAGAAAATGTTCCTGGATCCCCAAACATGCGAGAGTGCTCCATATCCGCCTGTGTCACTGTTTCATATGTCTGCGACTCTAATCGTCCTATCCAGTATTTCAGATGTTCCCACAGCCTTCAGCTGCTGAGAAAATTCACTAATACACTCCAAGTGGGATAATTCATTGCTTTCTAAATCATTTGAAGTGTCTGCTGGTTTAACATCAGTCAACTCAAGTTTTCTGTGCACTCTCTCCCTTAGCCTTTAATTTTTGCTAAAACTCATAAACTGTTTTGCTAGGAAAGATTGAATAAAAAAAGGGGAATAATACTTTCCCACACAATGATATTATAACACTCAAACTCGATTTAGGCTAGTAACTTATCATTTTTGATCCCCATAAAGCATTTGGAATCACATTATACTATGACCTTCAAATAAAACCAGCATAAATAATTTAACTCGTATATCATAACAACAGAAATTGCACTAAAACCAACACCCTTAGTTATTAGTCAACCGCATTCCCCAAACCAAACTCACAGTCTCTACAGTTTCGAGTTTCCTTCAATTCTACTGCGTGCTAAAGTAACAAATAAGGGCTGGTGTATTGATGTCACCTGGTCACTTAACATAACCCTACGCACAAACATAAACATAGGCGGTGGTGAAAAATGTACTGATATGTAATAAAACCACTCAACACAAAGATCAATAAATAAATAGATAAATTATAGCCTACATAACATAACCTTAATAAGTTGGACAAATAATTTAACCTGACCATCCGATAGTCCTGAAATTTCCTACATAACCTGTGAATGCCTAACACAGCTTTTGAAAAAAAAAAATGGAATGTGAATTATTACATTTACACAGCCCTCCTCCATCAAAATAGGTTGTCACGTACTCACCACGGGGTTCGTGGTAACGACCTCGAACGATCTAGACTTAGGCTAACAGTTCAGGGTAGTTGAGGGTCTAAGAAGTGGGAAGAGATCTCTCCCATTACTCAATAAAACACACCATCCAAAAGGAAGACAAAATAGACATGGCACACTCTTACCAACCTACACTTACTGTAAACAAACTTCAGACAACGACTCGCTTGGCAGACATACGATAGTGAATAAAACAAACACGAAACGACCCGAGGGAGCATTCCTAAAATAAACTAAATTCCATCTACTCGTCTCATAGAAAACCACAACATTGATCACACATGAGCTACTTAGCCAGCGCGCACGCTGTGGCTACTGAAGAGTAACACCAAGCTGTCATTATCTAATTCGAGAAAAGGGGTTTTCCTTAAATGTAGAACAGAGAATCTTAAAAAAAACATTACTTATGTGATTGGAAATTTAAAAAACACATCACATTTCATGATGAATTCAAAAAGTTCACCGTTAAGTACGCTAGCTCGAACTTCGATTACAAAGACCTGCTATGCTTTTCAATTTATTGGTTAACAAATCTTAAATGAAAAGAACGGCTAAAGAAGTCCTCCAGGGACATCGAGAAATTAAATTATTAAAATTAATTTTCATGTCCACCCTTGCCGCGTCTCTAAGTTCTCAATGCCAAATGGGAAAGAAAACAAATTAAAGTTAATTACATAATCTCAGCCCGTATTTCCCTGTAATGGCCACCACCATGTTAGCATGCCCACGCCACACAGCACACTCCTCACTTCACGACACCCGCGCTCACGGAAAAAAAAACACAAAAACCCAGAACTAACCTACATTTCCACAAAAGCTTCCCCCTGATAGCTGAATTTCTGCAACTATCAGGGAGAAGCGATTACCCCGGCAAAAAATACATACTTCTAAATCTCTGTGCGTGCGTTCCGTCCGATGTTGCCACCATCTCTCCACACACAGCCCCGTGCAACCTCCTCATTGTTCACCCCTCCGCCGCACGCATGCCGCGCCGACATCACGGAGTTTCCCACTTGCTAATCAGCGCACAGCTCCGAACCGACACCCACGCAACTGGCTTCCCCTGTTGCCAGCGGACTCCAGCATACCGTGACCATCCAGCGTAGCCCTCAAAACTGTTTATGCTTGCATGCTGCCCCGTCAGGGGAAATTACCACCCGGTCGTGGACCCCGGTGCATTCAGACCAAGAACATAAAAAATAAACGACGAAGATTCAGTCATGTCAATATCATATAGCACAGGACAGGGAGGTTAATTTTACTCTGTTTTACATTATTCGGGTCATGATTTCTTTGAAGAAAGCTGCATATCGCATTTGTACATTACAAGAAATTTTTCCGACTTAAATAAAAACATAAATGTTCAACGAGGAGGACAAGCTTATTGATTCGGGGCACTAGGTTATTAATTTTTCGTTATTATTTAATCCGGACAGACCTCTTTTTTGCTTCTTATTTATTATTCCTTTTTCCGAAATGGGATTTTCAAGTTTTTTCTATACCTCTGCTTCATACACAGCTTTTTTTCGTTGCTAATACCTCCAATTTGTTAAATGGGGCAGGTTTCAAAGTTGTGTTTGAGCCATAAATAAAATTTTATTTGCAGTATGCTTAAGTGGAGAGCTAACAGCAATTTTTCCCCAAAGGAGCTAAAAATGTGCAAATATCCTTCAACGACCTGGTCTTGTTTTAGGCAGCATAGGTCTGGAATAAATTGCAATGGAATGAATTTTCAGCCTTCCAGTCCATATATTAATTATTTATCCCAGAACATGATTTGATTCTGGGGGGCGTAGTGGTGGAATTTTAAATTGGGTTCGTAATGTCAATATTGATGAATCACATTATGTCAAATAAAGGTATTCGCATCTCTCCTTCATTTCTTGAAAAAAATGTTCGTGACACTTTGTGAGTCACAAAAAAATAAATGGCGTGTGGGGAGCGCACCCAGGCCAAGGTGACACCCTCCGAGTGACGGTCTTTCCAGCTGGGACCCATAGGTGACCGTGATCACCGGACATGACAGAAATGAAGCCCTAGAATGGAGCGTCGCTGGAATGCAAGGGCGGGGGAAACGGGAGTACCCCGAGAAAACCCGCCGGCAAGCGGCATCGTCCAGCACGATTCCCACATGCGAAGATCTGAGAATGAACCCACCGGGGATCGAGCCCGGATCACCGTGGTGGGAGGCGAGCGCCCTGGGCACTACGCCACCGCTGCCCCCATGTGAGTCACAATAATTGGTACTTTGCACACGATCAATCATTTCGTGTTTTAGACCACACTGGGTGAATGCAAATGACACGTCAACGTAGCGACACAGGTTCTGAGGTATTACCTTTGAATATGGGAACAATGGCCTTTTTATAAGATTAAAAAATATGTAATTCTAGTACCATATTTTATGAAGTGATTTATTCCTCCAGACGCTATCTTGCCGGAACATATTCTTTAAATTTAAGCTTTTTTTTTTTAATTTCGCAAGGAAATATATGCATATAACCCGCGTGCCCAATACCCTGCGACCTGTTGTAATGGAATATCCAAACTTAAGTAACATAATGTAATGAATGCTAAAAAAATAAAGGATGAGAAAGAGTGGTTCTTCACCTCTTGCATCAGACAAGGAATTGTAGCATAGGGCGGGCGACTTAGTTTGCTAACTACTTTCCCCCACTTGTGACCTCTGGCCGACAATGATGAAAACAGGAGCAGCAGTGGTACGGGATTAAAGCCATACCTGAGAGTTGGTCGGACTATAGTGGTGGGGAGAGTGGTAACTGAATACAAACCCAATGAAGAAAACGGCTAAATTGATTGGAGAGAGGAAAGAGCGTCGCCTCGAGGAGGGCTGGGGGAAAATGAGTGGTATGTGGAGCAAAGATTTGAGCAATTGGTGAGGGGGACGAGTGGGAGAGGGTCGGGTGGTACGTAAAACCAATAAAATAACTGATGGGAGGAGAAAGGAAACAGGGACATTTAAACTGCCAATATAAATTGGCAGTGATAGGGTGGGGGAGGGGGTTAGGAGAGCCAATCAAAATTTTTGGGCAGGGAAAGCTGTGATGTAAAATCAAAGGAAAGTTGGATGGGTTGGGGTGGAGGGGGTCGAGGAAATGCGAGAATTCAGACAATAAAATATAGGAAGGTGTGAAGGTAGGGTTGTAGGGAAACCGACTAAATAACCAATAAAAAACATTAGTGGGGGATCAGTTATTTGCTGGTTTTCGTGTCGGCAGCTTAGTCATGGATGCTCCACTCGCCATTTTTGTTTGGAACCCCAGACTTCCTGCACGCAATTCTTAAAAAATGTGTTTTTCTCTATATTTTAATTTTGTAAATTCTTAATTTACATTTTTTTAAATCTTTAAAAATATTTTTATTTATTTTCTGCAATTTTTTGAGTTTTATTTTATTCACGAGGTCAAGGGAATGGACAGAGGGTAAAAGTATCCTAGATCCAAGATGTCGGCCGGGTAATGTCATAATATGGTGGTCGGCTCGTTCCTAACTCCTCTCCTCTTCACCAACCCTTGTGACCGAACTCTCCAAATCATTCCACTTCTACTATGTCAGCTATGTTACTGTTAGAGGCACACTCCTGATATTTAGATGGTATTGCTAGGTTGTTATCCTATTACAAAAAGAAGACATGCACAAAGGACACATCAGTACTGTTACCTTCTTTTCCTGGAATATTCATTGAGAATATCGCTGCAAACTTGCAAGCTTCCCATGTAAATACAGAAAATGCTTGTAAATTATTTTCGTTGTGCCAAGAACAAATACTAAATTTTGGTTCTTTGCATGTTTAATAAAATAATTACATACTTAATAATACAAAAATACTTTTTTCACGTTAAAAAATTTAAATATGATGGTAGCTTCTGATTACAGTTGTTTATTATGCATATGAGTAACATGTTACTTAAGTTCTTATTTTGCATTGGTTGGTTGTAATCTTCCCGAGTTTTAATTCCACGCCGCATGGGTGAGAAGCCTTAAAGATCAACTTCACAGAGCATCTATTTAACAATTTTAAAAGCAGTTAACTTATTAAAATAAATATAATATATATAAATTGTTGTTAAATAATTTAAGTAACTTTTAAACCTATGGAAATGGATGTGTTTTATTTTGTCATTAAATAATTGCTATCTGTTTTTTTTCCAGGGCACTGCTAAGTGTAGGCTTTATTCTATCGACTCTCTGGGCAGGAATCCATGTTTGCGCACCAGACGCATTTGCTTGGAATGTGGTCCTGGTGTTTTTGAATGCTGCTCACACACTTATTCTCACGTGCCGCATACTACCACCACCACTTTCTATAGAGCTCACGGAGCTTTACCTGAAGATGTTCCGACCATTGCGTGTAAGCAAGAAGCATTTTAGGGAACTGACCAGAGATGGAGTTATTATGAACTTGGAGGTGGGAGGGATATATGCTCTGCAAGATCTAACTCCAACAGACAGACTGTCAGTTCTACTTAAGGGCAAGTAAGTATGTAACTCGTAGAATATAAACTTGAAAACCACTGGTTTTTATGTCTAGATTGCTGTGCAGTATTTTTCTCATATTTATATCGTATTTAATTTCGTATTTTTAGCCCCTCCAATGTGATTAATATATTAATTTCGATTCTGTTAAGAAACTAAAAATAATAAGTCATGTTAGAAAATGTCTTATTTTCAAAGTGATAGTTTTGTTTTATTGAAAACAAAGGAAAATTTACCAGTGAAAAAAGTTACAACTACTGCTGCAAATTAAATTACAATTCACTCATCAGCTAAAATTGCAATGTAAATAAACAAATCATTGACGTAACTAGACTAGAGTCATTTATTATACTTTAATAATCCTATGCCAAACCAGAAAGTGTTTGGCTATGAACTTTCCAGAAGAAGACATAAACACTACTAACATCTTATATTAAATTGTTTTACTCCATAACTCAAATGTTTGGAATGTCCACAGAATTCCTAAATTTGTCTGGACACGAAAATTGAAACATAAATATTTTCTATATTGACCGCACATTTTAAAAATTGTCCATCACTAACGAATTTTCTGTTTAATTTTTTCTATGTCTCAAGATAATCATTAATTATTGAAAGTAAAAATTATTTTGTAATCCTTAATAAGAGTCGTTTATCAAAGCTATATGCTCCAGGAGTCATCGTAACACTGTCATCAGACTACTGCATTTGCAACATTGGATGTGTGTAACAGCGATGTTAGGTGGCCTTCAAAACATAAATAAAAGAAAAACATATGTATGTAATTTTTTTTTTAAACATTTAATAACAAATTAAATATTGTATAGTATGGACACAAAAATTATTTTAAAAATAAAATGTAATTTTTCCAGTGCATGCGGAACGAGTTCATACAATGAACCTTTGTTCGAACCACCATCTCCAGTTCTTGCTCCTGGAATCGATTATTTCTCATATATGTTTGACTATCGATTCTTTCACATTCCACACAATGAGGTTCACCGACAAACACCACTACTGCTTCCAAAAGTAGCATATAGAAAATTAACCATTCGTTATAGCTCAACAAATATCCACCCTCTAAAAGATCTAAAAAGTTTGTCCTCTCCTCACCAATTACTACATTCTTTCATCTCTTCTAATCCGGTTCTTCCAACCATTTACTTAAATATGCTTAAAATAACTCAGCTGCTCTATTAGCTCTAAAAAAAATGTATATGGTGAAGGAAACGTTATATATAGCACACATGCAAGCACATCAGTTGTCTTGCATACCACTACGCATCTTTTGCCTTGGTCGCATGAACTGGCGACATATTTGAATACAAAATGCAAACTCTAAACTCAAAAATTTTCATTCAAATATCAATTATTTTTATTACACAATTCACCCACGTGCAAATTAAATGTCTTCATTAGAACGATTCCTATGTTTAATCTGAACATTTTTTAAAAATTAACAGTAAAAATCTAAGTAAAATACACTTACATATAAGGGAAGCGGATTACACTTGCACATGAGGCAAATTTACCCACAAATGTAAAGGAATAAACCACAACATGTAGTGCAATATTCCCTTACACATAAGAGAATATTACCTGACAGTTGTATAAGAAAAGTCCACAACATTCATAGTAATCTTAATTTACTCATAGGGGAAAATGACTGAGCATAAGTAGGGTAAAATTCCACACTGTGTATTGTAGTATTCAATTACACATGAGAGAAATTGCCTGACATATGTAAGGGGAAATTGCCCAACATGTAATTAATTTATCATTTCATTACACACAACTGCTAATTGTCCGACATATGTAAGGGAAAAGGCCACAGCATAATGTATCCTTCCTTAACATGTGAAGGAAAAATACCTGCCAAATATAACAGGAAATTCTACAATATATAATGTGATAGTCCCTTACACAAGAGAGATACATACCAGATACATTAGTAAAGAAAAAATACACATGTGTAGAAGTATTGCCTAACAAGTAACGGAAAGTTTCTTGATCAGTAATTGAAAATTCCACCACATTAAAGTCAGTACTCCATTACATGTCAGGTAAAAGTTACTAAATTCACGTGGAGAGAAATTCCATACACCGGTATTGGAACATTTTCTTATTTGCATTTGGTATGATGCAGCAAATGCTTAAAACATATTATGTATTATTCTCCTTTTATCAGAGCTTTTCAAAGTTTTCCCATGGCAACACCTTACAAACCTTCTAAATTTTGTGACACCCCAACCCATAGACGAAAATATTGTATCCATTAAAAAACATTAGATTGCTAATTATTGATGGTATGGTGATAGTTATGCTACATTCCTTAATTATTGATATAATTTTAAGAAGTTGTACATGTTAATATTTTTAATTATACGAAAAGGAAAATTTACTTACAATACGGCTAGAAAGCATGTAAACCTTACTGCAATAATGTTTAACAATTTGAACAGTCTCTCCAAAAAATTTTTGGCTGTTATACGGCATTTGGAAAAAGGAAAGTAGCCTTGTGTTTTCATTATTTGCCATTGTACTTCTACAATTTACTTAAGCGTAAAATAAATTAAAAGTATGTTTATATGTACTTCGGTATGTCTTTTCCAGTCATAGTTTATTAAACCATTTGTCTGTTTGCTTTACCGCGAACACATTGGGGAAATACCCAGTTGGGAAAACTGCTCCGGATGCTTGGAAAAATTAATGACATGTAATACTACCCTTATAACAAGGGGAAGTTGTCTAAAAATAACTGAAAACGCCAATAGCTGGGATGTTTACTGTCATAGGTGATTTCATTACAATTATATCAAAAAAAGATATTTTTTGATTTATATCAAGTAATGTGAACCTATCTAAATTTAAATTTAAATTCTTTTATACGAAAATTATTAACTTTTGAAATTGCTGTTCCAGCCACCTGTTTACCCACACATGAAATTACTTTATTTAAACCCTCAGATTGAATGATATGAATATTTTCCAATTCATTCTCAGCACTAGAACCAAACTTGTGTAAAAAAATTTTATATGCCCTAAATTGAAACTCATTGTAATGGATGTAACAAATTCGGAAAATAGTAAATACTAATGCAGAAAAAGTGTGGGACAGCAGAAACTAATTCAAAAGACGTATCTTTAAATTTGTGACCATAGTGTAATCTCGCGCTTAGAGCTGAGGAATTCAAAATAAACTATCTTATGTATACTACAAGGCACTTAGCTAAAACAAGACACACATCTCCCACAAAAACTAGAAACTGATTTGCTCGTATCCTACATTTCGGGAAAATAAATGAACATTTATATTATATATAAAACTGCATGAAAAATTTTGTTCCACATAGTAAAGATAAAAAAGTATGAATATGTAAGAATTCATTCACCCTTACAGTTTAAATTCCCCTCAGCTTTTAAATATCCATTCATGCTGTTGCAAGCATTCTATAATTTCACCTTTGAGAACCAACGTTACTAACACTATTCAGTTACTATATGACCATCAGAAAGATATGAGAACTGATTTAAAGTTCCTGCGTAACTCTAAAAAACAGCATTCCAAAAAATATTGTTTATATTACACTGATGAGCTAAAGAGAAATATTGAAAACACTTTATTCAAGATCAAGTCAAACAAGACGATAATTAAAAAAATTTATATCATAATAAAATAAACTAATAAGAAATTAAATTATATATTGGCAATAAATGTTATTTATTATTATTTAACAAGAAACAGATCAATTCAGCACATACACTAATTTCCCTATTAAATTTTTACAATTTTTTCATTGACCCACTAACCACCAATTTAAAATGATTTGATAAATCACTCAAGTGTATTTTTTAAATCTATTTTACATGGAAAAAGAAAGTATCCTGAAAAAAATAATAAAAGTATGGGATACATACTTCATTTACATAGGAAAAATATTAATACCCTTTAATTACAACAAAAATTATATACCAAATTTAGAACTGCAACAATTCACTGCATTCAAACAATGGTACAAAATACCATAAAATAGCACCAATAGATATTTACACTTCATTAATATATAAATTAATTAATGAACTTCACACATTCAAATATTTTTTAATACACAGAACTACAGCATACCATAATTACGTTTTAGTATTCCACTGATATTGTAATTCCTATGGTCAATCCTATTAAATTAAAAATATGAGTAAAGGTGTACACACAATTCTTCCGTAACATTACTCAAAATTTCTTGAATGAAGCACTTTAATTTAAAAGTTGGAGAGAAATTTTATTTAAAAATATACCTGCAAATTGTTTTACAATCAGGTGTAAGGGAATATTGCATTACATGTTGGGGATTATTGCTTCAAATTTGCGGGGTAAATTTCCCTTATATGTAAGTGTAATTTGCTTCCCTTCTAAGTAAGGAAATTTTAAATAATCTTTTTTAGAGTGTATTTTTTAAATAAAATGTAATGATTAATTATAAATATCATTCTAATCAAAATATTTAGTTTGCATGAGGGCGAACTGTGTAATAAAAATTCCTTAATGATGCACAATTTGTGATAAATGTTACATACGTTAGTAATACCTGTGATAAATATACTGCATGTTTTCACTTGTGTAAGTAATTGGTAGATGAATAAAACACATTGTATTTGCACATTTTATCATTGCAAAATTATATGTATTGTAATGATTTTCACTTCCAAAGTATGATACACAAATTGTGGGAAGCCAGGTATACAGGTGTAAATGTATACTGCACTATTTTGTTCAAAACGCAACTTAGATGATAATAATAGTGCAAATGTATATATTCATTTCCCATTGGTTAATTTATGATATTAAATAGTTGTGTCACGAGGGGTGTGTAAGGACATGCAATCCAAATCCCTAAAATTCTCTGCTCAAAGGTAGCCACCTGCCTAGCTATCCAAGGCCTAGAACTGCGGAGGCACTGAAAGCAACACAGCGGGTCTATTATGACAGCGACGCTAGGAAACGCAAAGCAATTTTGCATTCAACCCCGACGCAAAACCGTACTTTGAGTTAGTTCTAATTACGACCGCTCAGTTTTCGAACGCAAAGTTTGCATCGCCAATAAAAAGATCGCAAACTTAGAAACGCGGGAGATGCACACCGCGCAAACCACTTTGCATCTCGCGCAGCAAGAGTAAATGGCGGACATTTTTCATGAGTAGCCGTAACCCCGTAAACAAAAACTGTTGTAATTAAATAATGGAGCATAGAAACAGTATTTTGCGCATGTTAAAGTAATCATTTTCATTTCAAAATTAGTTTACGGTTACAGAAGGAACTGATATTTGTTTTCAAAATGAGTACGTATATTTTCAAGTTGCCGTGTCGCATAGTTGTGTGGAAGCTACTTAAAATATTGCGAGTCGCATAGCTGCCAAGTGCACTGTAGCGCAGTGGTGCTCTGCCCCCATGGCTCAGGGGCAGAGTCCCCGACTTGTAGTCGGAGGGTCGGAAGTTAGCATTTTTACAGTTCGCCTGTCACGCACATGTGTATTGTGAACTGGTCATCAGGTCGGTCTACTTTACTTGAGCTCGCCACACGGCCAACTACACACACACTGTCAAACGTCACTCACGCTATGTCCAACGGCTAACGTATCGGCGAATGAAGTCAATATAGTCAACTTTAAAATAATAGCATAGTGTATAGGGTCACAGCTTACATACTATGTGTAGGATGTTTGTGAATTCTAATCCGGCATGACGCATTTTTAACTAATAACCATTTTTAAGAGTTTCAACAAGCTAGTCCTTTCAATATTTCTCGCCGTGCACATAAATTATAAACATTTTTAAATATCTAAAATTTATATCCACATAAGCTTACACCTTTTTGTATTATGTACTACGCACTAGTTAAAAACACAATGACACAAATTTAAATATTTTTATTGTGTATTACTAGTTACAAATAACAATTAACTAAATTAAATTTGGTTCATGGTATGGAGTATTTGTTATGAATCAACACTTTAAACAGATAATTTTCTGTTCGTTGCATTATCGTAGTTAAATTCGCGTTTCCAAAAGTTTTATCGTCTCAAAACACAACGTCTATTCTATAAACTCTTGATTTGTACGTGAAATTTAACGAATAGACTAGGAATGTTAACGTGTATAAGCTATGGTTATCAGTACACAAGAAAAAACGCGTGTAAGAGTATACGCAAACTGTGAAATATCACGGTTCACAACTTCGTGCTAGATGACTACTTTTCAATATTTTGCTCGATGTTTGTAATATGTGAATTTTTGTACTTACGTTTCTTCTGTGCGCACGTATTTTTCATTTAAGTGACCTAAAAATAGCTTTTGGGAAACTATGAAGGCAGAAACTTGCCCCGATTTTATTCAAAAGGGAGATTTTTGTCAATGTAAGTATTGCCAACTGTCGTCGCAAAGTGTGTGTTGACACAAGTATTTGCTTTGAAGTAAAAGGTAGCGATCGTTGTAAGGATGAGTGGTCATAATCTCTCAAACTATGTCTGAAACGCGATACAACGTAAAGTTGCGTTCGTAAGCGAACTAGCGTTCATGGGTCTTAATAGGCCTGCAGGCACGCCCATAGTTCATCATCGTAGCCTATAGGGTGCAAGACACTATACCGGTGTGCGATTTTCCCGTCGGTAAAGCGCCTATTGAAATTTTCAGCTGTGACCCTACCATCGTATACGTAATACGAAAGGTAAAGGTGTGCTGCATGTGCATATACCCTTTCAAAGATTCCGCACCGGGATGTTTATACCTAAAGATTAACGCGAAAACACCCGCTTTAGCCATTTTCAGTGGTGGAGATATTGGCTTTATCTAAAAGTAGAACCTGAAATGAGTATACGCACGTGTAAAGGTTCTTAAAGGCTATGCCTACGCAGACATATTTCACGTACGTGAAATAGTTTTTGAATATAACTTTTTCTGCCGGACCTCTGCAAACAATTTCGCCGCCGAGGCAGGCTGCCACCTTATTGTTATATATTCATAGTTGAGTTAAGTGCATTGTGAAATGATAATATAGTCTATCCCACGAACGAGTGCTTTAAGGATCAGCATGTAACATGTGTAGAAAAGTAACCAACCACAGCACATTTACATCTTTGCAAGGCTGAAGTTTTTGACAACTTTTCTCTGCCGATGCACAACGAAGAAACCTATGGTTGTGCGGAGGGAAAAACGGGGGGGATTGGGACAAACAGTTTGTAGATGGATTATGAATACATCTTATAAGATCTTGGTTACAAAGCAAATACAGTAAAACCCTGTTTTGTTGAGATGTCTACTGGATTGAAAAAATTTTATTTCGTGAATTATTGTTGACTTTACTTCGAATTTCATGTTGTATTGTTTTTTGTGCATAAACAGTGCTAAGGTGGTGGAATTTTAAACATATAAAAAAATGTTCCAACGGCTCATAATCGACACCCAGAACGAACCTATAATAAACATTGTATGCCAGTCAATCAAAAATTGTATTAATTCAACATTGAAACTTAGCTACCTAAAACACTGACATTAGGTACAAAAAAGTGTTGGAGTGGGAACCAAGAGTGCATCACTTCCATTCGTTATTATTTTTTAAATGAATTTTTAACATAAGTCTAAATTTTTAGTTGTCTTTATGAAAATGAACATGACAAAGATGATCAATAATTTGTTTCATATGCACCGAATACGAAAAATACAGTCAATGGGAACATGTACGACTGATACGTAACGCTTTGCGAGAATGAAACTTCCATAAAATATTTTCGTGGCCTCTCAAAATACACTTAAAATCGGTGACTTTTCTGGAACTTTCGTAATATTTTCTTGCACTCAAGATTTTTTCAGCACTTTCATGATCTAGGAAACACCCTAAAACGTATAAAAGTTTTTTCTCTTCCCTTTTCTCATATGAGGCGTTATGTCCTTTTTAAATATATGCTAAATAATCACATTTCCACATATTATTGTTTAATATTTCAATTGAGATTAAAAATTTGTCGGGAAAAACATATTTCCTTTTATTACTTACATGTGTGATGTGCAAAATATATTTTACAGCTATTTCCAATTATTATAACAACTTAATTCTTTGTAGCTCTACTGTCATGCCATTAAGTAGTTCACCCCATATGCTAAAGTGTGCACAGATGCAGTCTTATTTGCATTAATTACTTGCTGCCTTGCATCCGAACAGCCAGAAGCATGCAGCACATGTACACATTTTCAAACGAGTGAACATATCAAAATACGAACATCATCTATCTATCTAGGGTTGCTAAATGTTTTTGCTTATGGTCTCTCTTCTGGAGTGGTATTAGGCTTCTTACGCAATTATAATGAAATGAAAGTTAGTATAGCTAATCATTATCAACAAAGCTAATGAAGAGATACGATGATTTTGGGATAGAGGACCGCTCTCAACACAATTAATTGAAACAACTGGTAATTTGCACATTCTTGATCACGTAGAGCTTGTGTATCTATTAAAATAAAAAGTAAATGCTGTCCGTTGGTAAGCGCATCACTTGAGAACGGCTGGATCGTTCTGGCTATTTTTCGTTTTAAAATGTTCCTAATAGTCCATATTAAATTTTTATAGAAAGAAAAATTGTAAAAGTTTCCCAGAATATTTTCGAATTCGGGAATGACCGAACGTCACGATGGATATGCGTAATTGTTTTTGTTGTTTTGATTATGGTCATGGAAAAGTTATCAGAAAAAAAACAGGAGAATAGCGAATATTCCAATCGTCACAATGGATATGCGTAATAATTTTTTTGTTTTGTTTATGGTCATGGAAAAGTTATCAGAAAAAAAAAAGGGAATATTTCGCAAAATTTATTCTAATTTTGATATTTAATTTACTTTCGAAATTTAAATTTACTCAACTTTGATTGGTTGTCGTTCATCGTTCACGGGGTGCGATATTATATGGTTGATTCAAATTTCTTTGCCTCTTTTTACGTTTTTTTTTCGCGATATTTAGCTGTTTACTGTCAGTTGAATTGTGGTTATGTTTATAGTTTACTTTTTTTTGGAGTTTTAAGTTTTTTACTGTCAGTTGAACTGCAGAGCAACGCGAAGAACGAAATGGGATTGAACGGAATCGATTGTGACAAATACGTTCAACACGTACACAAGATGAAAGAGAAAATGCGAATGAAGCCGATATGCATCGAATGGGACATCACCTGTCAGTAGAAACCAATCGCGTGAGAATGAATTTGAATAATCGTGTAAGAAAACAAACAAATGTCGAGTTAAATACACATCGAGCAGCATTCCGTTACAATGCGGTAACTGATTACAGTGCAGACCAATCCGTTGCCATTGGATCGNCACATCGAGCAGCATTCCGTTACAATGCGGTAACTGATTACAGTGCAGACCAATCCGTTGCCATTGGATCGATGAGTGTTGTGAGCCAATATTGTAAGGCATTGAAATACAAAAATGAAGCCCCTGGATTGTGTTCCGCAAGTGGCAAAATCAAATTGACGCCGTTGGTCCCGCCACCAGAGCCATTGCGCTCATTGGTTTCTGGAACAGGAGCAAATTCTACACATTTCTTGGCACAAATACAGAACTACAATAGTTGCTTCCAAATGCTGGGAGTAAACATAACTAACATAAAATGTATCCACACAGAACCTCTTTTGTCCTCCATTTTGTAAGATAGTGCCACACAAAAATAATTTTTGTTGTTTTATCTCGGGAAACAATTGACCGATTCCTACAAAATATGGCAGACAAGTTGTACTGCGATAGGTAATGCAAACTGATATGTTTCAGATATGTCACACATTTATTTTAGAAATGGTAGCCATATAGCTATTTCAGTTTTATATGTTTAATAGATGGAACCATGTCATCAATTGCAATAAAACATTCCAATGCCGGTTGTATATATTACAACAATCAAATGTGNGACGCCGTTGGTCCCGCCACCAGAGCCATTGCGCTCATTGGTTTCTGGAACAGGAGCAAATTCTACACATTTCTTGACACAAATACAGAACTACAATAGTTGCTTCCAAATGCTGGGAGTAAACATAACTAACATAAAATGTATCCACACAGAACCTCTTTTGTCCTCCATTTTGTAAGATAGTGCCACACAAAAATTATTTTTGTTGTTTTATCTCGGGAAACAATTGACCGATTCCTACAAAATATGGCAGACAAGTTGTACTGCGATAGGTAATGCAAACTGATATGTTTCAGATATGTCACACATTTATTTTAGAAATGGTAGCCATATAGCTATTTCAGTTTTATATGTTAAATAGATGGAACCATGTCATCAATTGCAATAAAACATTCCAATGCCGGTTGTATATATTACAACAATCAAATGTGTCCATGCAAAATATATTTTTACGCCATTTTTTAAATAGTAATTATGTGATATCTCCGAAAAAAACAACTGATTTATACACAATTTTCACACAAGTAGCACTATGGCAGCACATGTAAACTCGTAGACTTTGAGATGGTCATATACACATTTTTTTAAAATTTTCGCCTTTAAATATTTTAGCTAAAAATTTTGTTTTCTACGAAACTGCAAAATAATCTCAATTTNTTTTTTAAAATTTTCGCCTTTAAATATTTTAGCTAAAAATTTTGTTTTCTACGAAACTGCAAAATAATCTCAATTTAAATTTTAATGTTATCACTATCAGTTATATCCATGAACATTTTCTATGCAAAGCCTCATTTCTCCGCCATCTTGGANAAATTTTAATGTTATCACTATCAGTTATATCCATGAACATTTTCTATGCAAAGCCTCATTTCTCCGCCATCTTGGAAGAAAGCCCCACATGAAATAATACAGTTTTCATGCCGTTTCTCGGGAAACAATTAACCGATTTCCTTCAAATTTTGCCAAGAAGTTTTACTGTGGTACGTCATATTAAATTTAATGTTTTAAGTTTGTAAGTCTCTTATTTTCTAAATGGCGCCTATACAAATATTTAGATAAGTGTGCTTTATCTCCCTAACTATGTGACAGATTTAAATTTAACTTTGCATAGTGTACCTATGAGAATCATGGAACTTGCTAATACATAAACTTTTTGTCCTCCTTTTATGAAGATCGTCACATGAACAATGTAGGTTTTATGCCATAACTCAAGGATCAATAAATCGATTCATACCTAAATTTCACGTAATTATTGCAATAGTAGTTTATGTAAATTAACATGTGTTAAACGCGGTAGGAATTTTTAATAGCGTTTTTATTAATAATTTAGAATAATTTGTTATATCTATGACACTTTTAAATTAAATTGAACCACATTTTTTATGCAAACAGTATTAATTAGGAGCATCATTTATACAGACAGAGATCCTCTTTTGCCTTTTTTTTTGCAAATCAGTGTCAGGCAAGCCTACCCAGAAGTTTCTCGGGGCCCGGGGCAAACAACAGTGTTTGGGCCTCCATCTCTACTTTCTCTTCAGGCCAGAAAATTTAACAATTTTCGATGTAAGTTGTAATATATAATTATTTAACATGTGATGCAGAACAGTTATTTGAGTTGGCAAATAAATGAATCAGCAAAATATAAGAAAGCAGTGGTTAAAGTTTGAAGAATAAGTAGGTATAGTGGTGTATATTTCAAAGTAACACAGTTCGGGTCCTGCGGTCAGCGTTTACTGTTCTATTTTAAGTATATATATACTTGTAGTTAACCCAAAATGTTACGGAAATGACACAGAATCCTGTGTGTCTTGAGATAGGGGAAGCTCTCGCACCAGTTCTCTACATAATAATGATGCTGTTGTAAGCTGCTTGCAGATGTGTTACAGTGTATTGAATCTATATATTTAGTGATACATTTCAATCACCTACCAATAAAACTCAGAACGATCAATTCTTCTGTGTAATAATAATTTTTCCTCCTAGGATTGTAAACGCGGTATACATAGGCTTACACTGTACTTCAACCATACTCAAATATGCACGCAACTGCTCTGTTATTCAACATGACACAATTAATTGCATGCTTTAGGAGGAGTACACGTATGTTAAAAAAATTCTGACACAGGTTTTATTACAAATCCCAGTTTATTTGACGCTCGTTAGTTGTATAACAATTTTTGTTCATAATTAATGTTAAACATAATATAAACTAATCAAAGCTTAGTTATACTATCTCTATGTCATCTCTCTTTGTTTTCACCTGAACTGCAATGATATTTGTTGTAAACACTCAATAATATTAATATTTCAAAGTAATTTGTCAAACAAATACTTTCTTATTTCAAATCCCACTCGGGACAACAGTAGCTCACAAGAAACAGCTTGTAAAATATATGATGCAACACGAGATATTTATGTGAATAATTTTACTTCAGATGTTCTTTTAGAGCTGTTGTAAGTGAGCATAAAACTGTTAGAAAATTAGTTTTTTTTCTCAGGCTTAATTACATATAAGTGTATTGTAGCTTAGTATTGTAGTTTCGGTCAGAAGGAACAAATTTTTTAACAGTTTACATAAATGTTTAAATATTGTCTTTACTGAAGCTTTTTTGTGATAGTGTATATTGCGTAGAGTGTAGTGTGAAGTACCAGGTAAGGGTGGGTTTAAAATATAAAATAATATGCTTAAAATTACGAATTATGGCGTGTAAAGAAGAACCTAAACTGGTTTCCTCAATGCGTTGGTTCAAAATGGACCTTTATTTTGTGCATGAAAAGTGAGCACTTCTGAGGCTGCACTTACTATTTATTTTCAGCTATCTTTTATCCTTTAACCGTCTTTAAAAATAAATTTTGCAATTTAAATAATAAATATAGTTTGTATATAACACTGCACTCGTAAGTTAAAATCTAAGGTTCAAATAAAACATATTTATTGGCTATTATTCCAAATGAGAGGATTTTCAAAAGTGCTCACTTAACCGTGAATATACTTGAACTACAGAATGATTGGACTAGCGAATGTCAGGGGGCCCACCGCAAGAAAGAAATATTAGCATCACATATATTAGATTCATGGGTATTTATTTCTACAATTATATCAATGTATTGTAACATTTTCACCAGAAATTTTTTTGGCTAATGTATGGTAATAATGAAATTATATGTCTACGATGATTATATTAAGCTAGTGGCGTGGTGGGGAATTGGCGATATTATGTTAAATTAATCCATAGTGGCAACGTCTCTGATTATGCAGCCATATGTGACTGTGGTCAGAGACAGCAATCACCGTGATAAAGAATGTGAACATTTTGTAACTATATTCACTATTTATTTGTAACTCAGTCGACTCTGTCTTGTCACCTGCACTTTACAAGCATAATATAATATGGCTGGTCTATCCAGCTTGAATTTCTTCGGTCTCGTACGACGAACTCTCTCAAGGAGAATGGTTAACTGACTCCGAAAGTTTGTTTAGGCTAAACGGGGGTTTTTCCGTGCTAGGTGAAATAAAAAATTAAAAAAAATCTCGTTTCGGTGGTTCGAGTGAAGTGATATCAAATTTTGGAGTGTTAGATCCTAAATCTGAAAAATTTAAATATGCCAGTGTAGAGCATTCATTAATGAGGAGAAAAGAAGTCCTTAAGCAGGTTCTTCAAAGGTTATATCTGAAAAACAATGACAGGATTAGCACTTATTTCTGTTGTGATTTCCGTGGTTAGGAATCTGGACTTCGGAGAGGTGGCAGATAACTTTGCCGAAGTCGAAGTTGGAAGAAATTTCAAGTTATATTAACGCAGAAGTAAATTGTAAACTTCTGGCATGTCAATTATATTTATAATTCCGCAATTATTCTCTGCCCACTCTAAAGCTAATTCGGTGAATAATATTATATATCAGTCATATATTATATGTTAATCAAAATATGCCTTATAAAAGTTTTCCAGGGTCATGAAAATCTCTAATTGTTCAAAAAGTTTAAATCAATTAAAAATATGTACATTAAATAGAACACTTTTTGAATCAAGGAACCAAAATAATCAAATAAAATAGGTGATGTTTTAATAATCTTGATGAAATGATTTTATTAGATGTGTGTGAAAATAATTCTTTAACTATATCTAATGTTTTTAATCTGGATAAATTAAATATAATTCGCAGAAAATTTTACTAGAGGAAGACATAAAATATTGATTGTTTTTATTTAGCTAAAACTTATTCAGAATTTCTAAAACAAAAAATGAGATAATGCTAATTTTTCTGTAGATTTTGACAATTTGATACTACTTTAAACCAAATTTATAATGATTTTGTTGGTGGAGATATGATTTTCTAATAATTTCAAGAAATTTCTTTTAAGTGTTGGGATAAAGATTATGGTGTTATTATTATTGGTATTGATAAATAAATTATTGATAGAAAACAGAAATAAAATTAAATTTTTATAATATATGACTAAGCATTTGTGTAATTTATTTATATTAACTGATTTTTCTAATTGATTATAGACGAATTTATTATTGTGTAATTGAATATTTTCAAATTTTATATTTTCTAATTAAATATAACCTAACTGAATACTTTCAAACTGATAATTTTCTAATTAAATATTTCATAATTTGGTATTTTTTAAATTAATTATTTTCTAACTCAATATTTTCTAATTTCATGTTATAAAATTAGATATTTTCAAAATAAATTTTTTATAATTAAATATTTTAAAATTATTTAAATCTGCTTGATTATTATCACCTTGAATATTTTCTAATTGAATATTGGTAAATATAACAGTAGAGTAGAGTTTATTTTAATAAATGTTAATTTGATATATTTTTTATTAATCCTTTACATTTATTGTTACAAAATTCTTTGCAAGTATTTGTTTGTAAAAGCATTAGGTTTTCTTGTTTTGAATATTGATTCAAAAAGGCTTATAATATTTCACTCTATCTGAAATTTGAATAGCAAATCCATATTTTTAAAAAACTCAATAATAGTTAAATTAATTTATATCCTTTATTTATTTTTGAAATACCTTTTAAATTTAATAATTCATTTAATAAAAATTATATTGTCACTAATCATCAATTCGATTACCAATCACTTTTCTTTGAAAGAAACTTCCTGGTATACATAATTCGTTAATTATGCCTTCGCAAACTGACAATTTTTTTCTCATTTTTAGAAATGTTTTTTAGAACCATATAATTACATAAAAAATATTTTATATATTGTTTTTGCCATTAGTTTTTTTTCATATGTTACTTTTCAAGTTTTTCCTACAATTTAGGCACTTAATTATTTATTAAATAAAAAAAAATGTTGTGCATATTAAAATTATAAGAAACCAATATTAATATATCCTTTTTTAATTTGCAAACAATCATCTAATTTGTAACTAATTTGATCGCTGCTATTTTAGGAAATGGTTTTGAGAATTTTATGTTATGAGCTCTTTTAAATATTGTTAAAGTTATAGTAAGATCATTGAAATCTGCATTAGTTCTGAAGAACATGTACAATCAAATAGAAAAGAAATGTTACTCAATTCTGCATGTGATTTCAAATGATAAATTTTTTGACTAGTTAACTTTCCAGATAAACTTATTGTATTTTATTCTATTCTTTAGAACAGGGGTTCTCAACCTATTAAAGTCCATGCCCCCCTTTTATTGAAATTATTTTGTTTTACTATAGTTAAAACTAAAATTTCAACTTATCCCTATAGTGCAGCTATAGGTTACACTAAAATTCAAGTATTTTAACATTAGCTTTATTATTATACATACATTAAAAACCTGTTTGAATGTTACATTTTGTATTTAAATACATATATAATGTTAAAAGAGTGTATTCACTAATTTATTAAATAGTTTCAATTATACATATGTTTGGCATTTTAATCATTTGTTTCTCGACAAATTTAATGAGACAGCTGGCACTGTTTGTCTTCCACAAGTTTGTTTATGTTTGGTTGCAATTGTGACAATGCACATCTCAAATCATTTTGAACGTTTAATCGTGCCCGATATTTAGATTTTATAAATGCTAGTGTAGAAAATCCTGCCTCACACAGATAGGTTGATGAAAACTGGACCAATAACTTTGCAGCTTCCAAACACACTTGTGGGGCACAGGCAAATAGCTTAACCATATGTATTCAACAGTCATGTTTGGGAATTCAGCCTTTGCTTGAGAATCACATTTTAGGTCGATTGTCTGTTCCTGAAGAAAAGCAGGAAGTATGTCTACATCAATTTTGAAAGGGTCTCCCACTAATTTAAACAGCCAGTTTTCTGAACAAATGTCTGGGAAATAGTATCCTATTTCGATTTTCAAAGAAGCCAAATGTGTTAACATCAAGTCCTTCAAATTATCTTTGAAATATAATTGAACATTTTGAGTATCATTGAGAAGCTCATTGAGCCTTGGAAACGATGAAAATTTAGGTTCTAAACTCTGAAGACGACGTTGCCAGAGAGAAATTTTTTTTCCAAGGAACCTTTAATTGCATCGTGTGTCTTCAGAATATTTCTATGTCTGTGTAACATAAAGTTAAGTACATTGAGTGATTTGAAGAAGACAGACAAATATGCTAAGTAAAAAATAAATTTATCTCCTGTAAACTGGATGTATAGGTCTTCTTTACTGGAACTCATCAAAAAGATCTCAACTTCGGATTTCAAATTGAACAGCCTAGATAGCATGTTGCCTTTAGAGAGCCAACGTACTTCTGTGTGGTACAGAAGAGTTTGTTGGTCGCTGTTCAACTCTTGGCAAAAAACCTCAAAAAGTCTAGTGTTGAGAGCGCTAGATTTGACACAGTTGACTATTTTAATTGCCAAGTTCAACGCAGTATTAAGTGATTCAGGCAGAGTCTTACAAGACAGAACCTGCCTGTGAATGATTTAGTGAGAACCAATTATGTTTGGGTTCTTTTGTTTTGCCAGTTCAACCATTCCAGATCGGCAATTTGTCATAGATTGGGCCCCATCGGTACATATTCCAATGACGTTCTCCCAAGGAAGATTATTCGCTGCCAAAAAGCTACATAAGGCAGAAAATACATCAACAGTCTTTGTTGTAGTTTGTAGAGTTTGAGAAAACAATATTTCCTCCATGAACTGTTTCCCGTCAATAAACCTGCAGTAAAATAACAACTGAGAGTGATTATAAATATCAGTTGTTTCATCACATTGCAATGAAAAAAAAACGGGGATTTATTCAGCTTTTTTATTACTTGATTTTCCAAATCTTCAGCCATTTCTTTAATTCTGCGTTTTACTGTGTCATTTGACAAATATATTTTTGCAACCTTATTACAACTTTCTCCGCCAAGAACAGTACTACAAGCTGTTAGTAAACATTGTTCTATAAGGGACTCACCAATAGTATGTGGTTCCTTGTCTTTTGCGACTAGAAAGGCCATCTGAAAAGAAGCTTCAATGGCCTTTTTATTTTCCACATGAAAACTTCCAGTTGAATCCAGTTTCATCCGTGTTAATGAGCTTTTCTTGGTAACAAAAACTCAGCTAGTGTGTCTATCAGGGTGGCGTGGTTGGTTGTCAAATAACGTTCCAAACGACCTGGCCGCATTGCATCGTTACTCAGAACAACGTGACAAATAACGCACTGAGGTAAATGGCTTCCATTTTTCTCTACGTATGAAAATCCATACTTAATATAGTCATCACTGTCCAGTATTTTCTTAGGCAATTATTTTGCCATAATTAGCCGTACGTTACTACACAGAACACTGCCACTCACACACACAATATTAACCACGATTAAAAAAATATAACCTAGCATAGTCTGCAGCCAGTTGACAACTAGGGGTTACGTTAGGTGGATGGTTATGTTAGGTGGCCACGCGCCGGCGCACAGTAAGGCAGAGGTGGAAAAACCTCTTACACTTTACCAAGTACTTAGTAGCTTACAAAAAAAATCTACACCTTGCTACGGGTCTAATACAACGTTCTACTGAGACCTATTATACTAAAGTAATTGGCCTGCAAGTATCGTTCCCCTCTTCCGCCTTCTGCGACAACAGCATAAATTAAAAGGCGGCAGGTGCACGCTGGCCAACACAGCCACACTCTTCGCCTCACTGTGCAGCAGTGGCCACTATTGCCAACACAACAATCGAAATTTCCCTTGTAAAAAATTTACATACATCAAAATTTTGAAAAAATGTAGAAAAGCTAACAGAAAACCTCAGTTGTATACTGTTTAGAATTACCTGTTTTGAAATTCTAATTTCCACAGCTTACAATGCCTCCCCTGAAATTCTCCTACGCCCCCCGGGAAGGGGGGTGGGGACAATGGTTGAGAACGCCTGCTTTAGAACATATTATTAATTACTGCAACATTAAAATCAATATTACGAGGAACATATTTGTATATATTATTTATAGTACTATTTTTATATATTGAAAACATTTTAGAAATATATTTCAATAATTTCCTTTTTAAAAGTTATTTGTATATTTCGAAAACATTTTATAAACCAATTATTCCCCGCCCATAGCAATTTATATATACATTGTTTTAAAATTATTTTTAAATGAATTCAATTTACATTCTAACTCACCTACACTATAAGTTAGACCACTTATTTTATGTAAATTATATATACTAAAATCATTTAAATCTTCGCCATTTTCTTTATCATAATAATATATTTCTATAATTATGTGTTTTATTCTATCTAGATAATGTTGAAATAATTTATTTTGTTCATTAAAATTTTAATTTTTATCATATCCTTTCAATAATCATTTATAACATTTTCTATAAAATCACACATTTTTTCAAAATTTTCAAAAATAATTTAATTTGATCGTAATATTATTTGATTTATCAGCTTTTAATATTTACTTGTGTTTTATATTTATTAGTAATAACTTGCTTAAAGTTAAAGAAATTTGATTTACTTACAACTTATTTTTAAGCATTATTAATTTCTTTATAGAATTCTTCGTGATAATATTTATGATAAATTTAAAGTCTTCCTTCGAATCATTTGAATTTTCCTTCTTAATATAATTATTTAACTTTGTATTTAAAACAGCTTTATATTCAATATTATGAAATTTTCCATTAATTTCACTGTTCTGTTTTTTATGATAAATGTTAAGTTTTTCTTTAAAGTCATAAAATTTTTCATTTGTAGTGTAATAATTTTAATATCTCTAAAACAAACTATTTTATAAAATTATTAAAGTTTTTTTAAAAATAATAATTTGATTCTTTTTATAAACAATTTTTTTATAAAATTATTAAAATCATAATTTTTAATAACTTTTTTAAATCACCATTTGATAAATAATTTTTTAGCCTAGTTTTTACTGTTTTAATTTAATCAGATATTGTTGAATCTATTTTATTAGCAATAATACTATTGTAAATATTAAGAGGACAATTTATATTTTTTCAGCAAAATTATCAGAATTTTCATTTTTAATATAATAATTAAATTAATTTTAAAGACAATTGTTTTTCAAATAATTAACATTTACATTTTTAACATATTTATTTAAATAATGTTGCTAAGCAAAGATATTTGCTATTCTAGAATTAAGCTGATTTAATCGTGTTTTAATATTATCACATATAAAAAACTAATTTAAATTAACAAACTTTTAAATGTTATTTTGATTGTAATGATAAAGTTTAAATTTTTCTTGGAAATCATTGATTTTTTTTTGTTTTCTATATAAATATTAAATATTTGTTTCAGTGCGAAATTCTTTTTAGTGGTTTCATTAAAACTGCATAATTTATTATGAATTCTGAGATCACTTTCAAAATATTTATCCGAATAACTGATTTAAGCTTGTCCTTATATATATATATATATATATATATATATATATATCATTTAAAAACAAAATTATGTGCTAATATCTATATTTTTCAAAAACAAATCTGAAACTATTAAACATAAATGTCGACATATAACTTAAAGAAAATCTTTAACTTCTTAATAATTAAGTATTTTTATAATAAATTATTAATACTTTTGGAATATTTATACCAAATGTATAAATTTTTTTTATAATAACTAACACAATGAGAACCGATATTTGATGAACAATGTATATTTACTATTGCATATAAATTTTTTAAATTGTATTATTATTTAATCCATTACCCATATAAACATCTCTAAAACTATATTTTTAGTTTAAAAAACAACGAAAATAAATTATTTAAATTACTAAATTATGTATTTTGTTAATATAATAATAATTTATTAAATTTATTATTCTGAATTGACTCATTATAAGTTTTCCACCATCAATTAAAGCACAACTTACAGCTTCTAATTTGTGCTATAAATGATTACAAAAAACCACCATAATTTAATCCATTTCCAGGTAAAGCAGAAGAAATAGTTTTTTTTTAAATTCCAGGTAATGATAATAATCATTTTAATACTTTACTTTTTGTAAATTTTATTTTAAAATTAATTTTTTTAATGTAGACTATATCAGCTTTTTGTAATTGACTATTTGGGAATTCAAAAGTTATTGAGTTTTTTTTAATTTCAATATAATAATATAAATGTATTTTTTAATTAATAAAATACTTTTATATAAAATAATTCTTTTAAGTGTTAATTAATGAAATTTATTTTCCCAACCTAATTTTTTTTTAGTAAATATAGTTCCAGCTACAGCTCCAGAAGCAATTTTTTTCAATTGATGTATCTTTATTAACATTGTCCATTTTTTTTGTAAAATTTTATGAACTTTGTCTGTTAATTATAATTCTTTATTATATATTTAAATAATATCGTGAAATTTACAAGCTTCATCTAATAGATTAATTCCTTGTTCTCCGCAAACTATCATTTCGTCAAATTTTTATATCTGCTGCCCGAATTATACCCTGGTATATGCCTTTGCGGTAGTTGTAATTATTTTCAACCTAATTAAATATGCATGTTCCATAATATTCATAATTCCAAAATAAAGGAGGAAAACACAAAAAAATATATGTTTAATGTGCAATTCTTTTAAGATTGTTTACAATAAAATCTGAAAGATTATTATTTAACATATTTATAATTCTAACGTTTCCATTGTAATTTTTATTTCCAACATTTTCTTCGTCATGAATAACTAATAATGGTACAATTAGTTTCCTTACATAGTTCATAAATATAGTCTTTAGGAATGTTGTATAAATTTATATACCTTCACCAATTCTTAAACAATAATGCAAAAAACTTGAAATTATAAATTTTTATTTATCACCATTTGATGATTTATGAATTTTATATTGTTTAGCAGTTGTATCAGAAATGTTTTCTAATAACATGACTATTCATTAAAATTTATTTACAGTTATTAAAATCTACACCTCATATTAAAATCGAAATTTTGTTTCTAATATTTTTCGTATGTTTCTTTTAGTGTAATTGGTTTTAAGAGTGCATCAGTTACATTATGTTTTTTATTTTATAATTATTATTAAAAAGTACATTTGCATAACTAATTACATTTTTATGCCCTTCTCCACACATGCCAAAAAAATAAATTAGCATTTCTCGTATTCAAATAAAATGGTATAATTTCACTAAGATTAGATATTTTTCTATTGGTTATTGATTTTATAAGTGAGATGGATATTATTTCTTCATAACTATAATTCGCATTTTTTTAAATAAAATTTCTTTTGATGTTTGACGAAAATATTTTTTAACAGTGATGAAACTAAATTTGATATAAAATTTTAACTTCATATTTTACTTTTTATACTGTTTTTCCTATATGTTGTTGTCCATGAATTAAAAGCAAATATTTATTTTCTATTTCTTTCATTTACTCTTTAGTGCAATTTTATAATTGGAAAATTATTGTGTGTTTTAACTAAATCTATAATATGTTATCTGGTTTACGTTTCTTAATTTTTATATCATGTATCTAAATGAATTAAATGAAAACTTGAAATCTTTGAAAGACAAACTTTTTCACTTACAGATCAAACTCGTAAAAAATCCAATAATTATAATCTTAACATTGATATTGGTATTCTTTTTGGTGATTTCTTTTTCTGAATCAAATAGTACTAATGTGTATAAATGTTAAGAATTAAAAAAAAAATTATTTATACTTTAGATAAAAATAAAAGATATTTGGTTGTAACCATTTTTTTTTCCAATTATATTTTCAAGAAATAAAATTTCAAAACATGGAAAATTATTGAAACTGACAATCAAACTGTTATTATTGTAACTATATTAAGTAATTTATTAAGATCTCCCAGTGAAATATTATTTTTAGAAGTGAGTTATAATACCAAGTAAAATTTAATTACAAAAGTTGCTNAATGAACTGGCCAAAATCCCAAAAAAAGGGACACTGAACAATTAATGAAAATGATATATATATATATATATATATATATAGTTAAAAAATCTAATTATATTATTGATAAACAACCTGCGGATGTAGGAAAAATTATTATTGAAAAATTAGAAATCATGTGGCCTATTGTTTAATATGAAGCAGTATTTTCAAATGTTGATTTTTTGTTTTAAATTTTGTTATTCCTATTACATTTTAATTTTCGTTTTATTAAGAAAGAAGTTCCTGAAGTTTAAAATATGCTTAACTATGATATAAAATATCAATTTAATAATTTTGAATATGAAATGCCAGAGCTTCTTATTATAGAATTTCATGTTATTAGAAAACATAGCTCTATTCAATATAATCATATATAAATTTTCGATCATTGTCATGTAAGAAATATTTATATTAAAAATAGTATAAATGAAATATTTTTAAATAAAATTTGAATTCACATTTAAATCATGCATTTATTTCAAAAATATATCTAGCTTATAATTATTTTAGGAATTCTGAACCAAAAAACAAATTAAGTTATAGAAATCTTGAACTTAATTTTAGACCTGTATTAAATATTGATGAGTATTCTTTCTTTTCTAGAATACCTTTATATTATTGATTGTTCATGCTGGAAAACTAATACCGTAAAAAATGTAAGAATATGTGTTAATTTTAATAACCAAGTTCCTGCTAATACAATATGTAATGTAATTTTTAAATGTCAGNATCATGCATTTATTTCAAAAATATATCTAGCTTATAATTATTTTAGGAATTCTGAACCAAAAAACAAATTAAGTTATCATTATATTCAAATAAATATAACAAAAGATTTTTAAAAATAAATTTATATTTTATGTGAAAAACAATAAATCTATAAAATGTATTGATAGTTTAAGTTTTATATACACATTTATTAATTATTAACTGAACATAAAAAATGTAATTATTAAAATAATTAAATTTTTTTTATTGAAATTTTTATGTTTTGCAAGTTTTATAGTCTGGGTATTAAAAAAATCTAAGTTAAATATGTTGCTATCCCTATAAAGGATTGATACAAAATAAGAAAAAACAATCAAATCATAATATTACGGTTTCTTTGATTCAGAAACATATACTGAATTATCATTAGTTATTTTTAAAAGCCTCCATTTTTTAATTTGAATTAATTTAAAGTATTTTTATTAAATGAAATTCAATTCAAAGCTTTAATTTTGATTTAAAAATTTTGATTTGAAT
Organism: Clitarchus hookeri; assembly: GCA_002778355.1. NCBI lineage: Eukaryota > Metazoa > Arthropoda > Insecta > Phasmatodea > Phasmatidae > Clitarchus > Clitarchus hookeri. Next base: position 250,744 of record NQII01000580.1, on the reverse strand, counting down.
TAAAAACATTTTGGTAAATTTTTTGAAAATATAAACTTTTTTTATTTCTCAGATTATTGATATTATAACCGATTCGTATGTTATTGATATTTATAGAATGTTATAAAAAATATGGGTAAGTAATTTTTTTTATTTACGTACTACTATTCCGTTACTGTTCCATTAAGTAGCCAAGAGTTGGCTGCTCCAATAAGCAAACCGTTCAGGCAGTAAGTTAAACAAATATAAGAAGGTAACGCTTGTATTTACAAACGATTTTAGTCGATAACTGCTACAGATTTGTAAAGTTTTTACAAGCAGATGAAAATATATTTAAAAAAACAAAAAATGTGTTTCTTTGTTACAATTGCTGTAATTTATTGGGTTTACTATCTTAATGTCGTATTTAGTAGTTACTTAAATAGAGGCATGACATTTTCTACATGTTATAATTATTTTTAATTGAACTCATAAATGTTGTTTATTCAACACAGATGATATAAAGATTTTATAGTTTTAGCTGTCAATGCAAACTCAGATTTGCCATAAAATAATACGTTTAGTGTAAAATTTACGCAAAGTATATTTAGAAGAGGGTATTTAACGAAAGGCCTAAACTTTAAAATTTCAATGTTTTTAATAAACACTAGAATATCGAATATGTCTTTTAGCTGTTAAACGCTAAGGTGTACGGAAAACGAAATTGTATGCGCGAATCATTAATCTGTAAAATCAAGAACAGAAATGTACCATTTCACATAATCCGGTGGTGTTTTACGGATATCAGAACACATATAAGTAGAAATTACAATGTGCACTTTAATTCCTAATGATTTTTTTAACAAATTCTGGAATTGAAGCCACAGATCAATACATAATCAAAAATTATTTTCTTCAGATCTGTAAAACATTTTTTTCTAACAACTCTGTAGGTATTAATGGATTTTAGATATTTTTGCAATGAGTTCCGTGGGATTTGCTATGTCGACTAAAAATTCAATTGTGGAGACAAGAACATACAACAATAGCATTTCAAATAAAATGTTCTAATTTTTTTCCCCCGAAGAATAATTACAGTAAACAGTTATATGGAATAATTTTGTCCTAAAATATATAGAATGAAATTAATTTAGTCCTCTATAATGGCCAAATTAAAAAAAATCTTAATGTTATAATTTTAAACGAGTTATTAAAATTAAAAACAATTACGAAGATTTAAATGTTATACTTTTTTATACATTGTATACAAATTTACAAAAAATTAAAATGTTATAATTTTCTTAATTTGGCTAGTATATAAAATAAAATAATTTTATTTTTAAAATTTTAAGTAAAAAATATTGCATACGTTTTTTTCTGGACTTTCTAATCTATTATTCATGGGGAAAAAATTTAATTACGTTATTTGATAACTATACACTGTACATACTACTGTTTTTTTACTTCCACAATTAAATTATATTATCCGTAAAACAAATCCAACGTGTACGACATACATCAAACGGTAATCACATTAATTTAATTAAAACATTTTTTTTATCAAAAAGCCGACAAAGATCAATTATTGATAACGGTTTCTACCAGTTTTAGAACAAATATTTCGCCAAAGTAATGCATTTCCGTCTAGCCATTTCTTCAGCCAAATATTCGCACACTTTATCACGGCGCTAAATATTGCTCCTTACATATCTGCTCAGAAAGTACATGAAAACCTTAACCTAAGAATGTATTATTTTGTTTTTCTTAGTTGACTCCCAATAACCCGTATAATTCAATATATGTGTTAAGCAATAACTAAAGTCCCGCCCCTATAAATGGTTAAAATTCTTTTATTGATTTTTTGTTCTAGTAATTCGAGCATGACGTAACCTTTTCTTTCCTCCTAAATTCTACGAAAATATTATATTTTATACNCCCTATAAATGGTTAAAATTCTTTTATTGATTTTTTGTTCTAGTAATTCGAGCATGACGTAACCTTTTCTTTCCTCCCAAATTCTACGAAAATATTATATTTTATAACATCGAACAGAATTTTGTATATTTACAAATTTGTATATTTTCTATATTCACTAGGAAGAACAGGGGTGTTAACATTTGTATTGTGATGTTGGCAAACCTGTTAAAGTTTGTATTTTAATGTTGGCGAACCTGTTAACTTTAGTGTTGTGTGTTTGTTCTAGGAGAGGTTATAATTTTTTTGTTTGGGTTTTAGTCAGTTTTTTTAAAATAAAGTAATGGAAGTGATGTGGCAAGGTTTTATTACAAACCTGGCAGAGAACGATTATTGAACAAGGGATTGTTAAAATATAAGATGTTTTAAGCTTGTATTACTTAACAATTTTATTTCTTCATTTCTTGCGAAGGAACATTCTACTACAAATGCCAGTCCAATTTGTCGTAACTTGGAAGAAAGTAGAAAATGGTTGTCGTTCGTTTAAAGATGGGTCAATACAACAACTTGATTTCAGAAGTTCACAGCACCACCGAGTAAACACACGGAAGGGAGTAAGTAGGGGGATACATTTATATGAGTAGAGGGATAAATTTATAAAGACCTAGAAAATATTTTCTACTCAGAGACAGAGAGTACGTTGGTAGGATGCTGATTTCTGTGCAATAAAAATAATGAAATTACTAAAACCAGTAAAAATTAATTATTTATATTAATTATTATTAAAATAATGTAGTGAAATTTTTATTTTAATACAACATTTCTACAATGCTGGTCAAGGAAGTTGTGAGTATTTCAAAATACGCACGCAATCTATTATTTTTCCCGAAACTCCTGCCAAACCACGCGACTAACCTAATGTCGAAGAACTGTAAACACTATCTGGTTGTGCTTAGTGTCACCAAATGACTGAGGAAACTTTGGAAATCCTGCCACCTAAGAGAAAAATATTAAATAAAAGATAACTGTCTGTTTGGCTACAAGAAACCTTGAGAATTCCTACTGTCATTTGCCCTAAAGGCAGTTGCCCTAAAAGCATTTGCTATTAAAGACGTTTGCCCTAAAATATTTTCCTCCGAAAGGCTTTTGACCTAAAGGTGTTTGCCGTAAACGTTTTTACTGGCAGGTAGTTTTTCCTAAAGATTTTTTCAATAAAGGCGTTTGCCCTAAAAGCGTTTGTCATAAAATATGTTCCTCCACCTAGTGTTTGCCCTAAATTCGTTTTCCCTAAAGGCGTTTATCCTAACGTTTAGGGTAAACGCCTTTAAGTCAAACGATATGTACCCCAGGTGTCTCCTTAGTCCCCAGTGCAATTTTTGCAGTGATATAGCAGTTCTTTCTTTGAGCCTGTATTCTTCCTATATGAGGGTGCTTTAGGGTTGGGGTAAAGGAGATGAAACCATGTTCAGGTAGCCACTTCTTTTTCTCTCCTCCGCATAGCTTCTGACATAGGCAGTTGGCTCATCGTCAGTTTCAAGGTTAGTATCACTGTGTTTCTGTCGATGAAGTTTGTACTGAGCTAAACAAGTAGCCATTCTGCCACTGATGGCAATATTGTGACAATGCTGAATTGTGCGAAAATATAAAGAGACAAATCTTAAATATTTTTAATTTCCAAAATTGTGACACACCAAGGATGTAGATTTGGGTGGGCTGTTGGTTGAATATACTGTTTATTTGTTAGTGATTCCTCCTGAAAATCAACTGCATTTGTCACTGTTTCATTATTATTATTCAAATCGATTTTATAAATTTACATTTCCGCATATAAAATTTTTATTTACAGCAGTGAGCGTAAGGACCGTCGAGTTGTAATTATGTTGAAGTTTCTGTTACTTTTCTTAAAGAAACCCATTCATTCATTATTGCATTCTGTCAAATCATGTCACTATTTCTGTTATTACTAAAACTTAATTGCATTTATTATTATTTGTATCAGTAACATGTTCATTGAAACATGGTGCATAACATGTAAAAGGGTCATTAAGCTGCATGTTTATTGTATAACATTATTTGAGAACCTAAAATTTCGTGAGTTCATTTCAGGATAAGATAAACTTCAAACATATGTACACTTGACCATCTTTTCAATTGTATGACGGTTTGATAGCCACGTCCTGGACGAATTTGATCCAATAGTTAATCAACAATAAAAGCATGACCGAATCCCGTGCTACCTGTTCTGGGGTAAAACTGGAGCATCAGCCAATGAACAACTAACTGATGCTCGAGTACACAAAGGATTGTGGAGTTTAGCACATTGCCACACGAATCCGCTAAATTTCCGTGTCTCTATTCATTATTAATAATCTTTTTTTCTTCTTAAGTTCACAAATAAGTGTATATTATTTAAGAGAGCAAATTTTGGAATATATCAGCATATAATTTGGCACTTTTGTTCTATAATCCGATTAACTTTTCCGCGTTAACGTATTTTTTAATAATAAATTGGTCATCCAAAACAGCAAGCATGTGTGTATGAGTGTGTATGCATAATATAAACAGACGTACGTGCACATGTGTGTATATACTATACATGCACGTAAAAACAGCTACGTATAAGTAATTATAACTTAGCAAGGTGGGACCCCCTCCCCTTAATAAATATCTGGATACACCACTGTATTGAACTGTACACACACATTCATTATAAAAGGTTGTAGTTACAGAAAATAAAATACTCGGATATTGAGGCCCCTCATTTCCACACAAGCATGACCTGCTGCATATGCGGGTAAACGCACTCCGAATACAGCATAATTTGTCTGTAAAATCTGGCTTGTATTCTGAATAAAAAGCCAGTCATGGTACTATGTTCTTGGCTACGTCATTAGCATACACATGAGCTTCTAAATTACCCCAAGAAGAGTTGTCTTGAGGGTTTAGGTCTGGTGACCTAAGTGGCCATACCACTAGGCCACTCTTTCCAATACAACGCTGAGGATATATTGCGTCTGAGTATTGCCCAACTTCGCAACTGAAATGCGCTGGTAGCCATAGCGCAATTGCCATATTTTAAGACGTCGTTGCAGTGATCTGTCCTACAGTATCTCTGACAAATCGTCTTTGAAGAACGCCTGCTAGGACGCTCAACTGAGGCGCTTGAAATGGATGCGTTGGCAAGTACACTTGCAGAAAAAATACCAACAATCTAAAAAGAGTTGTGGAAATAACATAAAACTGAATGTCTCGAAAAGTTTTGAGATTAAATTTACACACATGAATACTTTGTTACTTTAGTATTAACTGTCTTATAATGTTACATAATACAGCATTTAATTTTATTTTTCGTTTGTTTATGTTGAATATATTTGCCAAATATAATCAGTAGAATTTAATATTATTGAATCTATAATTTGGAATTCTGTCTATATTATTCTGTGAAATGGCTGTTTTATACAAACAGACTTTCCGATTTCCTTTCTGTGTTTTACTTACTAATGGTATAATATCTACTATATTATTTACAAGATGGCTTATAACAATTTTATGTTATGCATTTATTTGAGATTTTTTACAACGCACTCAAATATTTTAAACTTCAAATTATTTACGTTTTAGGTATTATTTTATTGATAAAGCGCGAGTTCTGATGTCAAAATATAAACGATTAAAATGTGTTTAGATGGTTTTGTATTTTTTTACCACAAACGTAATATTATGTAAGTTTATGTTCCCTTATTATTAATCCTTCCGTGTAATGTATGTTTCTTACAAATAAAAGTGTTTATTTTATTTGCATGTATACTGTGCATTTTTATTTCCTAATTTTTTTTCTGTATTATTTAAGAATGCATATAATTAAAACTATTAATGTGCACTGTGTTTGTGGTAATGTCTTGTTCAAAATATATTACCACCCAAAATTATATACTCGATAAATCATTGGCTATACATCTGAAATTAAGTTAAAAAAGAAGAAAATATGCAAATATTAATTCACCATTGCGCTGTCAAAAGTAAGTCTTACAAATAAGTATCACGAGACGTTTCACAAATTACCATGAAATAAGCTATAAAAGAAATTTCTTTACCATAAATTAATTTTTGAAAACACAAAATTCTGCTGTATTATTTTTTACAATTTAATAGAATTGTTTGCATGTGGACTAATCCGTGATATCGATAACTTCTCGTTTTTCCGTCAATTTTAATAGCTAAAATCCACGTGTCGTCAACTGGACGTGTCATCTAAGGTTACTAAAAATTCTGCGTACTTAAGAAAATTACAAATAAATGGTAACATTTTGCTAAATGTCTCTGGCATTTAATATTCTCCTAATTTGTAAACAAATATATTTCCAAAAGCTTTAAGAATTATATTCCAATGTGTCACATAATTTACATGCATCAGCATATGTTAAGGATTCAGTGAAAAGACATTTGATCCTTCTTTCACACCACAGAGATGAAATTTGTACAAATTCTGAAGTCGGTATTTAGGCACATGTGTAAGTATTGTTTTGAGTAGAATAGGTACGCTCCCGACGAGAAATAACAGATTTCTGTCATCGCATAAAAATTGTATTGAAAATTCCGTTGAGACGCCGTTTAAATAATATAGTTGCGTGAGCGGCTGATTATGCTGGAGCTTGTAAAACGGTGAGTGCATTTGTGGGTCAGTATAGTGTTTTTCTAAATAATTGCGTGGTGTACTATTGTGTCTGTCTTGGGCTTTGCAGTGATGTTATCTAAATTCAGGTTTTGTACTCCTGCCTGATTTGTAGTTTCGGCATAACTAATGTCTAGCTTCTCCGAATAATTCCAGTTGCTTGAAGTGTTGTGTATAGCTTATGTCTGCTGCCCAATAATTTACTTAAAGTTTAATTATCTACTGTGCTACCACGACTTACGCGTTGGGCGTAGTCTGATGAAGTGTTCTAATTGTTGTCTTAAGTTATTTCATTCGATAGAGCAAAGGGTATATGGACTGCCTCCATCGATTCACTATTTAAACGTGATATTTTATTTCTGTTTTAACTTTTATTTTCACGTAAAGAATGCTTTACTGGGCCTGAAACACTGCACTCCTTTAGTCAATTGCTCCACTAAATACCTTGAATTTATCTAGTCATCAAAGTAACTATTTGTATTTTAGAAACGCTTTCATATATTTTTTTGCATTGTAAGCCTTTAGCGTTTAAAATGTTATTTGTAATATTTTTTTGTAAATGTTTAATGCAAATGTTTAATCCTAAGGTGCTGCTAACTTATAGAATATTCTGAAATTACAGAGCTTGAAAGTGTCATCGTCTTTGTATTATTTGTGCTACGGCACAAATAATTATGCGCTTACTCTGCCACGTTTTTTGTCATATCTGTTGTTTGTATTTGTTACATGAAATGGCTGAGGTGGAATTCATCTACACTCTGAAGAGGGACTAGCTGATACATTTCCTACGCGACCTTGACTATGAAGTGGATGAGGCATTGATAGTGGCGGAGCTGCACCGAGCGGCCTTGGGCTGTTGGCGTCGTCAGGGACTGATGGCGCCACCATCCGAGCGAGCGAACCCGGCGAGTGTCACCAATGGGCCCCCTAAAATTAACCAGTTATTCATGTTTTCCCTTCAACATATTTCTCCACTGAGTTCCTTAGAACCTGTCCACATTTTGCAATTTTTTATTGCCGTAAATAAATTAGCCAATTTGTATTTGATTTCAGAGTACAGTTTGTTAAAACCATTGCCATCAAGTGTGAAGCATTTGTATTACAGATACTGTGAGATGATGTCCTTAGAAGGTGGTAACTTTTTAGGTTTTAAACGCCGGGTGATTCAGGCTCTGTCCCCCCGCACGTTAAGTGCCAGTGTGAAAGTGACTTTATTTTTAGATTTCAAATGCTGGGTGAGCCAATGTATAAGTTTGTAGATTCTATTCGGGCATATCACGATTCCGTGTGTCTGTAAATGAGCGAAACAGAATTAGNCCAATGTATAAGTTTGTAGATTCTATTCGGGCATATCACGATTCCGTGTGTCTGTAAATGAGCGAAACAGAATTAGCCAGTGTCATCGTTGACAATTTGGCCCCCCATGTACGTGCGCAATGCACGCTCGTTTCCACGCCACGTAATTTTCGNCCAGTGTCATCGTTGACAATTTGGCCCCCCATGTACGTGCGCAATGCACGCTCGTTTCCACGCCACGTAATTTTCGCGAGCTGCGCCAGCTGGCAGTCAAGGTTCAAGGTCGCCTTGTGGCTTTCAAAGAATATCGTGTTTCTCCCATGCAAGCCGACCGGGACGGCAACTCCGCGTCGCCCGTCCGCCTTTACAATACACAGAACGTCGAGCAACGCCGTTCTCCTGTGCGTTGCAGTTATTGCGCTGCTCTAGATCATGCAGTCAGAAGTTGTCAGCTCAGCAGGCCTTCAATGTTAGAGAGGAAATATTTTCGTTGCGCAAGCTCGGGCACCTACGTAGTTCCTGCCAAAAGACGGGATACGAAATGTGACTGAAAAAGGGAGTGGACCTTCTAGTCGCGTCAAAAATAAAGTCCCGCGCACTGCCAGGAAGTGTACAGAGAGTTTTGATCACTTGTGGGAAGCAAAGTTTTTCCATCTTGGTTGACACTGGGGCTACCCATTGCGTTATGAGTGATTTTTTTTATTAATAAACTGCTGGATTCCAAGATCATTTCCAAGCGGCGTGTCAGTTGTATTTTAGAGAAACGTCTGTGTATCTNATTAATAAACTGCTGGATTCCAAGATCATTTCCAAGCGGCGTGTCAGTTGTATTTTAGAGAAACGTCTGTGTATCTCTAAGGGCAACATTGTTGAGTAACGAAGTGGTGAACCTACACTTTAAGGTCGGTAGGTTTTCTTGGAAGTTTCCAATTTGGGTTTTTCTCATCTGTCACATGGTGTGATTATAGGCCAAGAAATTGCCAAGCATTAACTGCGCCCTCCATNTGGTGTGATTATAGGCCAAGAAATTGCCAAGCATTAACTGCGCCCTCCATCATTTGGGTAAAGCATGTGTGTTTTCCATCTTAGATTTGAACAACAGTTTCCACCAGTGTTTACTTGATCCCTCATGGAGGAAATACATGGCCTTCAGTACACCTTGGAGCCAATACGAGTTTACTCTTATTCCTATGGGCCCCAATTTTGGTACTCAAGTCTTGTCATGTGTGTTGGATTTTGTCTTGTACGAATTTAAGTTCAAATTTGTCTTTAATTATATTGATGACATTATTGTTTATATTGATGACCTTGAGTCTCATTTGTCTCATCTCCGCCAGGTTTTCCTTAAAATGCGAGAAGTAGGTCTGGTCTGACTGTGATTCCAAATAAAGTCACCATAGGATCCAATAAGGTGAAGTTTCTGGGATATTTGCTTTGTGAGGGTCGTTTGATGATCGACTCCAATCGTGTGGCCCCATAATGAATTCCCCTCGTCAGTAAACTCTGAAGGGAGCACAGAAATATCTTGGCATTTTAAGTTATTAAAGCAGGTTTATTGACAATTTTTCTGAAATAGCAGCGCCTCTAAATTTTTTAAAAAAGTACGGAGTAGAATTTTAGTGCGGTCAAGATCAGAAGTCGGCCTATTCTCTGCTTAAACAAAAGCTAGTTCTCCCCACGGTGCCTCGTGGTACTTTATAGTACAAGTGGATGCCTCTTCTCTGGCATTATGGGCAGTCGTAAGCCAGTAGTCTGAGTTGGGTTCGGCGCCTGTCGCCTTGGGCAGCTGCAGTTTGACTGAGACTGAGCGGGGGTTTGGCATTTATGAAATGGAAACCTTATCATGTATATTCGGATTTAAGAAGTTCCCCTCTTACCTAGAGCATGATGAATGCAGCCTGCATAATGACAATCAAGGCTTGAGCTGGGTTCTCAACCATCCTCAACAGCTGGGAAAATTGGGTCGCTGGGTGCTCCGCCTTTCTCGTTTTCGATTTAAGGTATATCGTGTTCGAGGCTCCGATAATGAGGAGGCCGATGCTCTATCAAGAATGTATGATTTCGAAACGGACGAGTTGGCGGCTCCTGAGGCATCTCTCAACATCATTGAATTGTTTGTTAAACTGCATTAGGCTCAGGATGATGATGCTTTCTTTATTCAAGTACTAAGTGACCTAAACAATGGTGTCGCACTTCCGTATGTGTTGGATAACGGAATATTGTATTTCACTGAAAAGAGTGACAGTGCACGCAAAATTGTTGTTCCTGTTACATTAAAACCCATGGTGTTGCTCTATTTTCGCGATTCCGTGTTTGGAGGGCACTTACACGTCAGCAAGTTTTTCAACAAAATTGCTGTTCATTTTGCCTGGCCTATGCTTAGGGGCGACGTGTCAGATTTAGTGCGTTCGTGCGATCTGTGTCAGAAGTGTAAGCAGGCTCGATGTGCCAATGTTAGGCTGGTGGTCACATAGATTCCCCAGGCTCCTTGGAGCACGGTCCACTTAGTTATTTTGGTCCTTTAATTAGATCTAAGAAAGTGTAATAATTGTATTTTAATTTTGTTGGACACTTTTACAAAATTTGTTATCTTGTTGCCATTGAGAAATATGAAAGTGTTATCTATAATTAAGGCTCATACTTATCAGGTGTGGAAGGTTTTTAGTGCCCCTGTTGAAATAGCTACCGATAACGTCAAGTATTTCACTTCAAATAAATTAAAAAATATGCGTTTTCGCTGGCCAATCAAGCATTTCACCTCCAGTCCGTATTACCTGAAGGGTAACCAAGTTGAACGATTCAATAATAATTTTTAGTGCTGTTTGACCATCTTTCATAATCAGGATCATACCTTGTGGCACCAGGATTTCGATTTCATAAATGTGAGATTAAGTTGTGCTTTGCATGATTCCACAGGATTTCCACCCTCTTTCCCATTACTTGGTCGCCCTCTCAGTCATCCCTTGTTACATATATGTAACACCCTCTCCCTTTACCATCACCCCTGGGTGACGCTGACCGAGATCGTTTGCTTGAGGAGGTCCACCGCAGGCTCGGGCAGCAAAGCTGCAGGTCACAGCGAAGATGGACCAGGGCAGGGTTCTGGTTAACTTCAAGTTAGGAGTCCTGGTTCTTTGCAAAAAAAATATGTGCTGGCAGATGTGGGAAGTCATGTGACAGGGAAGTTGATACCGAAATTTATAGGGTCTTTCAGAATAAATAAACTTTCAGCACCACATACAGTAAGACTGGTATCGCCCTGCTGCAACCAGTTATTTCGCAAAGCATTTGTCTCACATTTAAAGCCTTATTTACGATAGTAACTGTTGATTGCTCATGTCTGAGACTACAGCCTTTATGCCAAGTTGAGCTAGGTTCTTACGCCTTGTTTCCTTTATCTTTTTCCCGTCTAATTTGGTTGTTTTGGTTTCCCCTTTCTAATCCCTTCGGTAATTTTGCTTGATTCCCGCCTTTCCACCGAGTCGAGCCGAGCACAACCTATCGCCGCTGTTGTCGTGAGCCATGATGAGGAGTGAGAGACGTTTGCTGGGACTGTTAGTGGTCGTCCTGGTTCTCCACCCGCAACCGCCCCAGCTGCTGTTGGCATGTCCACCTGATGCCCGAGAAGAGACTGCTCTGATGGCGCAGAGAGGATTCCACTTGGCTGCCCACCGTCCCCAGGGACATCTTCAACATTTGGCCATCGAAACCTCAAGATGGAGCTGATCACTCCGTTTGTTTGTAATCGTCGATAATGTTAAATGTCAGTTTCAATGTGTATGAAGGAACTCTCTCCTACGTTACAACTATTGTACTATTCTAATGCTCTTCATTCTCTTGTACGTTCCTATGTACTATTTTTCTCAATGTTTGTTTCTGATGAGTAAAGATGTTCAGAATGGTCACCAGAGCACTGGTTTAGTTTGTAGTGTGGAAGAGAAAAAAGGGAGGGGGGTTTGGCGATGGTGGTGCCGCGCGCATAGTTTTCGGAATATCTGCTCTGTAAGGCGGTCTGCTCCTTGGCCGACTCGGCTCCCCTTTTGTTTTCTTCCCTCATTACCCTCCCTTGATTACCCCTCCTTGTACATCAGCTTTTTTTAATTCAGGGGCTATTTTATATTAGTTGTTACACGTCATGTGCAGCACTCATTCTACGCCTCATGCTATGTCTGTGAAGAAGATCGTTGGGTTGACGCCTGCTAGAGCTAATTTAAATTGTAATATGATCTAAAATTATCATTTTACCCGTCCTTTGACGAAGTCGCTATGAGGCGCTGTTTAAATAATGTAGTTGCGTGAGTGGCTGATTATGCTGGAGCATGTTAACCGGTGAGTTGTGTTTGCAGCTTTTCATTTGTGGGTTAGTTTAGTGTTTTTTAAATAATTTCATGTCGTACTGCTTTGTTTGTCTTCGGCATTGGGGTAAGTTTGATTTTTTTTTTTAAATTCTGGTTTTGGATGCTTGCCTAAATTGTAGTTTCGGCCCTAACTAATTTCTTGCTTCTCTGAATAGTTCCAGTTGCTTTACATGTTGTGTATAGTTCATGTCTGCTGCCCAATCATTTACTTAAAATTTAACTGTCGCTGCTGTGCTATCACGACTTACGCATTGGGCGTAGTCTGTTGAAGTGTTCTAATTGTCGTCGTCGATTATTTGAGTCGATGGTGGTAAGGGTTACGGACTGCCTCCATTGATTCACTATTAGGGGTAATATTTTATTTTAGATTTAAACTTTTATTTTTAGGTAAAGGAGGCTTTACTGGGCCTAAAGTGCTACCCTCCTTTAATCAAATTGATCCACTTAAAACCTACAATTAATCTAGTCTTCAAAGTAACTATTTGTATTGTAGAAACGTTTTCATATAACTCTGCTCGTTTTTTCAATATTTATTAAATATTTTGGAGTAATGTAATACATTTGAATAAGCAATTGCCCAGCAATTTAATCTTTTGTATCAGTGTTTGAAGTATTTCTAGTCAACAGAGTTACTTTTTGATATTTTTGAAACGTTTTACACTACTGGGCTGTTTGAAGTTAATTATTTATTGTACTTTTGTGCTAAATAATACCTTTGAAAGAGCATTTTAGTCTACTTGTATGAGTACTTTAATCTATTTTTTTTTATATTGTGAGCCTTTGGCGTTTAGAATTTTGCATGTCATCTTTTTTGTAAATGTTTAATGCAAATTTTCAAACCTAAGGTTGTGCTAACTTGAAATATCCTGAAATTAAAGAGCTTGAAAGTCTTTGTATTATTTGTGCTACGGCACACCGTGAAAACACATTATACACTTATTCCCCTCCTCAAAAGTTGAATTAAAAAATAAAACCTAATAATGTCTACAGGCATATGTATGGATAGCCATCTGAAACAAGCGCTTCGTGATATCTTGTTGGATGCAAGAGATACTCATGTTGCCATAAAAAATATATCTTACACTTTTCTACACACACTTCTGGGTTGATTTTCGAAGAACCATTAATTATTATAGTAGTTATTTCTCTTAAGTAAGCTCCGGAAGCAAATAGCATACAGCTTTCTAATCGGGTATAGGAACTATGAGGGATTAATTGAAAACTATTTCACCTTCTTAAGCATTTAAATTTATCTTGAAATAGTTTTTAAGCTTTTTGGTAGTTTTAGCCTTTTTAAAGCAAAGATCATAATGATATTTCATCGAGTCTATGAGTTGAAGAGTACACGAAAACAGGTTTTAACCACTTTTCAACCTCTTGGTAGTTGAATTCCGAAAAGTCATGCAATTGATTTTATTTTACATTTTTATAGGTAGAATTTTAAAGCAAATATATTTACAATGTTTCAATGGGTTTATCAGCTATTGAGGAGTTCTCTAAAACACATTTTACATTTTTTCATCCTCTAGACTCTAGAGGGTATAATTCCGAAAAATTCAGAAGTTCGTTTTTAAACATCTGTGCGATTGGTCTTTTGAGGCAAAAAGTACTCTTTGAATTTATCAAATATTTAGATTCTGTAGAAACACATTTGACCCCTTTTCACCCATTTAATATTGGAATTATTCCGAAAAAAATCCTTCTAAGTGAGAGCCTACAACGTAAGGGAAAGCAGTTCCTAAAATGTCATGTTTCTTTGTCCAAATATTTGGGCTGTGCAGTGATAAGAATATGAATCAGTCAGTCGGGTACTTCCTTTTACACAAAATACAAGGTAAATTCTCTCACTTTTAGGTTTAGAACAATAAAAGTAAACACACATTTAACTTAAAATCTTGCACCTCATGCTTTAGCACATTCCTGTATTATCTTAATTATGCTAAATACGCACACAACTGATTATTCTAAAAATTATATATCAATAAACGAAAAATTGATCAGTGTGTACAATCTGAGATTATTTGTAAAAATAAAAAAATGTGTATATGCGCTGCTGTTTTACTTTACGGTTCAGAGAAGTTAAAATTATCCATATCAACCGTTTCAAAATTTCATTGCAAAAAATATTTCTTAATTGCAACATAAGACACTTATACCAAATATTTTAAATAATTNCCGTTTCAAAATTTCATTGCAAAAAATATTTCTTAATTGCAACATAAGACACTTATACCAAATATTTTAAATAATTTGAAAAACATTGCTGAATAACATAGTTCTCCACGGGGTTAATTTATAGATTTAAATACACTGAAGAGCCAAAAAAACTGGTACACCTGCCTAATATTGTGTAGGGCCCCCTCGAGCACGCAGGAAAGCCACNTACACTGAAGAGCCAAAAAAACTGGTACACCTGCCTAATATTGTGTAGGGCCCCCTCGAGCACGCAGGAAAGCCACAAGACGATGTGGCATGGACTCGACGTCTGACGTTATGCAGGAGGCAATTCACAACATGAATCCTGCAGGGCAGTCCACAAATCCATAGGAGTTTGAGGTGGTGGAGATATCTTCTGAATAGCATTTTGCAAGGCATCCCAGATATGCTCAATAATGTTCATGTCTGGTGATTTAGGTGGCCAATGGAAGTGTATAAAGTCAGAAAAGTGTTCCTGGAGCCACTCGGTAGCAACTCTCGATGTGTGGGGTGTCGCATTGTCCTGCTTGAACTGTCCACGTCCGTCTGAATGCACAATGGACATGAATCGGTGCAGGTGATCGAACAGGATGCTTACGTATCTGTCACTTGTCAGAGTCGTATCTAGACGTATCAGGGGTCCCATTTTACGCCAACTTCACACGCCTCATACCATGAAAGAGCCTCCGCCAGTTTGAACAGTCCCCAGTTGACATGTAGAGTCCATGGATTCATGAGGATGTCTCCATACCCGTACACGTCCATCCACCCGATACAATTGGAAACGAGACTCGTCAGACCAGGCAACGTGTTTCCAGTCATCAACAGTCCAATGACGGTGTCGGCGGGCCCAGGCGAGGCGTAAAGCTTTGTGTCGTGCAGTCAACAACGGTACACGAGTGGGCCTTCGGCTCCGAAAGCCCATATNGCAACGTGTTTCCAGTCATCAACAGTCCAATGACGGTGTCGGCGGGCCCAGGCGAGGCGTAAAGCTTTGTGTCGTGCAGTCAACAACGGTACACGAGTGGGCCTTCGGCTCCGAAAGCCCATATTAATGATGGTCCATTGAATAGTTCGCACGCTGGCACTTGTTGATGCCCCGGCATTGAAATATGCGCCAATTTGAAAAAGAGTTGCACGTCTGTCACGTTTAATGATTCTCGTCAGTCGTCGTTTGTCCCGTTCTTTCACGATATTTTTCCGGCGCAGCGATATCGACGATTTGATGGTTAACAGGATTCTCGATATTCACGGTAGACTCGTGAAGTGATAGTACGCGAAAATCAAAATCTTATCGCTACCTCGGAGATGCTATGTGCCAACACCACGTTCAAACTCACTTAAATCTTGATAACCTGCCATTGTAGCAGCAGTAACCGATCTATCAACTTTGCCNGGTAGTACGCGAAAATCAAAATCTTATCGCTACCTCGGAGATGCTATGTGCCAACACCACGTTCAAACTCACTTAAATCTTGATAACCTGCCATTGTAGCAGCGGTAACCGATCTATCAACTTTGCCAGACGCTTGTTGCCTTATATAGGCGCTGCCGACCGCATCGCGTTACTCTAATTGGTTCCATAACTCTGTTATTTGCACACACACGTCTATATCAGTTTTTTAATACAAATGGTGCGCACAAATACTATAAACGTTTGATTCCTTCCTTTTAAAATGATCATGATAACATTTTCAACATAAAATATTCTTATTCTTGTGAACCAATCATTTATTGTTAATTAAAATTCTGTAGATGAGTCTTTATGTTAAATTGAACTAATTTTGAATAATATCCAAGTTTCGCATATATTAAAAATAAAAATAAACTAAAAAAATGTTTCAGAATGTTGGGAAAAGAAAGAACGTGAAAAAATATGTGGCTCAAATATGTACTGCCATGACATCTCTTGAGAGACTGTGGAACTATCATCTATAAAAAACGTAAACGGCCTAGTTTGGAATTATATACTACATAACAGCACGCCATATATTTGCTAAACTGATACTCAAATACATCGATTTTCTGTAGGCATGATATCAGCGCCTTTTAAATTTAGTTTTCGTATCATACATATTCATGTCACCAAAGGAATATATCATGAACATTGAAACTCGTATTGCGCAGAATATTTTTAGAGAAAACGTAGTTGAGAAAAACGAAATTGTGATAAACGCATTTAGGAGAAATGAAGTTAGGCGAAACGACATTAGGGTGAACGAAATTAAGGACAACAAAATTAAGCAAAAGGATGTTAGGTATAATATAAATTATACCAAACGAAATTGGGGAAAACGTATTTAGGTAAAACGAATTTAGGCGATATGAAATTAGGCGAAACGAATTTTGTGAAAACGAAGTTAGGCAAAACGAAATTAGAGTAAACAAATTTAGGCCAAACGAATTTAGGCGAAATGCATTCTGGTGAGAAATCACAGAAAATTTATATTTTAGGGGCATCGCCGTTAGTCAAAACGAATTTATGCAAAACGAAATTCGGTAAAACGAATTTCGACAATACGAAATTAGGGGAAACGAATTTAGGTGAAGCGAATTTAGGCAAAACCAATTAAGGGGAAATGCTTTAGACACAATGAAATTAAGAAAAACTTTTTTAAGGGGAATGGAATGTACCCGTTAATGTTACTGCACAAATCTCATAGATAAAGTTATATAATGTTTTATGATGTTTTATAACTACGAATAGCATAACCTTGAAAAGCCATTTAAGTGTTTTTCCTTAGTCATCCATGATGCTGTTGGACGAGGAACTTACTTTGTTTCAATCGGAGCATGCTTGTCAATAAGTTCATGCAATAAGGAGATTAGATAATGAAATTTGTCATCAACTTTAGGCACATAACTAATATTATACCACTGCATTTCGGAAGCATATTAACTATATTTCTGCATAATATTTTTCGGTAAAACTTTTTGTGCACAAAGTTTATAAGTTATGTAAATGTGGTCACGGTCAAATAAATACAATACACTAATTTGTCCATAATGTAGGAATTTTTTAGGTTTTGATGTATGGAGTCGTGAAAATTGCCCATAGCAGTAAATAAAAGAATTATTAAGGACCACTTTATAGATATTAAATATCACCATCTAATAAATCAATGAAAATATTTTATTAATAAATTTTAACAGTTATATTTAATAATTTAATTTTAAACTTAAAAATTAAAACATAACATAATAATTTAAATTGAAATGTACCAATTTAATAATTTGATACAATAATTTAAATTATCTGTTAAATAACTTAATTGCTTAATAATTTAAATTAAAATATTTTAATAATTAATTACATTGAATTAATTTAATTATTGGAATTATTTTTTCTAAAACTTACAAGTTTATTTTCTATGATGAATGTAGGAATTATATTGACGCATCTCGCGAACTAGAATATTCATAGTGCAGTTACCACACCCTGCCACCTTAATAGTACATATCCAGGGCGGGCAGCAGTCCACGAAACTTTCAACCCGGAAATTAACCCCTGGGGATGAACCGAGACTACGAAGGACACAGGGGACGTCCCGAGGCGCATGGCAGCTCGGGGAAAAACCTTCAGCCAGATAAGCCACACGGTGAAGGAAACAGGGGGGAAGGGGGGAGGGGGCTGGCCAAAATTTGTGCACACCCCATATTGGAAATTAGTACTATAGGAATCCCCGAGACACCACCCTCACCCTTCCTCCAGCCTAGTTGGATTACACAAGCCACTGACGAGACACAAAATCGGGCACAAAAAACGCCTGAGTTATACAGAAAAGCTCCCCAGTTCTCTCCCGAGAAAGTGCTGACAAAGGCAGCTTGAATATAGCGACAGATGCATTAAATTCACGAGCACAGCCGAGGTGGACGTAGTTCGCCAGTCATGCCAAGAGACGCGAGGCAGTCGGGTGAGTCTGTCAACCAGACCGGGGCTCGGACCCCGACACAGGCCGAGACAGTGTTGTTCAATAGTTCGTCGCGAGGCGGAGAGAGTTGGTCAGCGGCCTCAATGCGAGGCGGAGAAGGCAGTTAGCGCGAGAGTCAGTCGTACCACCAGGCCAGGGTTCGGACCCCGGCCCAGGCAGTGATGTAGTCAGTGGTTCGTCAGCCGAGGCGGGAGTCAGTTGTTTGGAGTTGTTCGATACGAGGCAGAGGAGTTGTTCAGAGACCCGCCGAGAGACGTGAGGCAGTCGGGTGAGTAAGTCATATCACCAGGCCGGGGTTCGGACCCGGCACAGGCCGAGTCCGTAATGTTAAGTCAGGTAGCCTGAGACAGTATGTGTAGAGTTCCGGAACACACCAAGTCGGGACACGCAGTGCGAGACGAGTGGCAGCCTCATAACGAAGAGGCCCCGCGACGAGAGGACATAGTCGTGTCCCGGATGGTGACGAAGTAAATCAGTCAGTCAGTCAATGAGTCAATTGTGACGTCACCGGGGAGAAAACCCAGGAACAGCCGAGACAGTATGTGCAGATTTCCGGTAGAAACTGTGTAGGAGTTCCGAGAACTTATGAGTATATTCCCGGAAAAGTAGTGGCAGTTTCTGAGGCAGAGGAGTTGGAAGCTCGAGGGCGGACGTCGACGCAGGAGGAGACACAAGGTCTCCGACAGGAATCGCCAGTCGAGATCGCAGACCCACCACAAGTCCCGGGAAATTACCCTGGACTTCCGAGAAGGGAAGCCGAGATGACCCAGCTGCACCAAATAACAAAGACAACTCATCACAAGCCACAGTCACATTTCAGTAAAAAGTCTCCATTCAAGCAACCTTCCCCACCGATGCATAGCATTCTGCCAAACCACCCTTCAGGCCCACTATGTGTGTGGGAAGGGGGGGGGGAATGGGCTCAGGCTTGTGTGTGTGTGTAAATACCCATATAACTTTCAGTCACATAAAATACTTGTGTGTGAACTAACCGAGAATAAGAGTATTTGTTCCCCCTTATGAAACAACTACAGGTGCCTTAGTCTGCACCAAAGTACAGTAACTCAGTACCTTACTAGCCACCAACCTATATAACTCAGGTGGAAGTAGCGTCAATATATTTATTGCCTAAATTTGATTACTGTCTTGCCTAGATTTAAAAATTAGGTTTAATAATTTAATATTTTCACCTTTAATTTATAAAATAATAAAAAATATTTATATTTACAGCATAAATAAAAAAATTAAAAAAATTAGATATTTATTGTTTAAATGTAAAATTTTTAACCATGTTCTAAATAAAATAACTAAAATATAATATAAATTGGAATGACATTTAATTCAAATTATAAAATTATTATAAAAATGTTTAAATAATAATTTAAATTAAATTTATTAGATAGTAATTAGTAATACAATAAAATTAAATTTAAATTTATAAAAAATATGCCATTAAATATATTTTTATTATAATAATATTAAGGTTATATTATCGAATATTTTTAAAAATATTTTTGCTTAAATTTTTATATAATTTTAGTTATATGTAAAGTGGTACTTACTACATCGTATATATACTACAAAACGGAAGCAAGGCTACTTGATGCGAGAACCAACAAGTTCTAAGAGCCACAAGTGGATTCGAGATGCCTTGAGGAATGACCCTCACAGTCTTCAAATAAGGAAATCCAGATTCGAGGCTCCTCGAAGTGCTTTATATAGTCATCAACACGGCAAGGTAGGCTAAGGGCTATGAGCCAGGTCCAGTGGATCACATGAGTCAGCAGCCATTTTTGTCTATATTATTGATGCCAACCCCATGTCACCCTTACCTTGATCTGGAAGTGACCTAGACCCCATTTAACTGTAACTATAAAAAATTGCATAAACCGAAAAAAATATTAAAATCAAGGGGAAAATTACATTACTCACCCCAAACACCATGTTGGATGTGGCGGGCATTTGACCAGACCCCAGCACACTAAACTCGAAAATCGAGAAATAAAATCGTAAAATCTCAAAAACCCTTAAAAATTCACAAAACATTTATATAACTGACTTCAGCAGCCATGTTGTGTGTAGGTGATTTTGACTTTCACTCCAGTAACCATGAACTTGGAAAACAGAAAACAATTCGTAAATAATAGAAATTTTGTAAAAATAGAGGAAATTAGTACATTACCAATCCTGGCAGCCATGTTGGATATGGGTTACTTTGACCTTGAGGTCAGTAAATTTGAACTCGAAAAATCGACAAAAACCCGCAAAAAAGCAGAAATATTGGTTCAAAATACAGTAATACCCCGCTTTACGCGACCCTGTTATGCGCGGTTTCACTATAACGCGAATTTCAAATTTCGCGCTCAAATGCCTCTCATTACGCGAAAGAGTGCGTATAAACATAATGTAGTCATCAACTTCTCTATGGTCGCGGGAATCCCCGCTTCCTCTGAACATTCTGTTTGAAGAATTGGGAATTCCCCGTCCTTCGACTTTGTTCTATGGGGATTCCCTCGTTCGTTTCGTTTGTTCCGTCATGTTTAGTTCGGCTGGCAGTCGTGTTTTAACATTTATTGGAGATATGTCATAATTTAACGCTACGTCAAAAATGCCGCCTGTAAAGAAAAAAGAGCGTAAAAGCGTAACTTTGGAATTGAAGATGAAAGTGTTAAGAAGAATGGAAAATGGAGGCAAAGCAACAATTGTTGGGAGAGATTTTGGACTATCAGAATCGACTGTGAGAACGATTTTTAAAAATCGGGCAAAAATTAAAGTCTCCAGCGAAAGTTCAACACCTGTAAGTGCAACAAAACTTTCTCGTTCGAGATCCTCTATCGTAGAAAGAATGGAGAAGTTACTGTCAGTCTGGATCGAAGATTTGAATAAGAAGAACACACCACTAAGTCAAGACCTCATATGCACAAAAGCAAAATCTTTATAAGAGATGCTGAAAACAGAAGAAGGAGAAGGGAGTTCCACTCCGACTTTTGCTGCCAGCAGAGGCAGGTTCCATCGGTTCAAGCAGCGTTCTAATCTTCACAATATCCACATAACAGGCGAGGCGGCCAGCGCGGACATTCAAGCTGCAGCTGAGTTTCCAGACAAGTTTCAAGAGTTCGTTGGACGAGAGAAAATTCCTGCTTGTCTCATCTTCAATGTTGATGAGACCGGACTTTACTGGAAAAAAATGCCATCTCGAACATTCATTTCTAAGGAAGAACGTCAAGCCAGTGGTTTCAAAGCTGCGAAAGATCGACTAACACTTCTGCTGGGTGGTAATGCCACTGGTGATTTCAAACTGAAACCTTTACTAGTGTACCATTCAGAAACACCCCGTGCAATGCGAGGCACAGACAAGACAAGTCTACCAGTTGTGTGGCGATCAAACAGAAAGGCGTGGGTTACACGGGAAATTTTTCAAGAATGGTATTCTAATAGTTTTTGCCCATCAGTCAAATCCTACTGTGACAGAAATGGGCTTGAACCTAAAGTTATATTACTCTTAGACAATGCCCCAGGACATCCAACCTCACTTGATACGCCCAGAGACTTAAAAGTGTACGTGAAGTTCCTTCCACCAAACACTACGTCAATATTACAACCTATGGACCAGGGAGCAATAGCAAACTTCAAAGCTTATTACCATCGCCGCACTTTTAGCCAACTAATTCATGAAACTGACGGGGAAGGAAGACAGTCTATGCGAGAGTGGTGGAAGTCATACAACATTATGAAGAATATTCACAACATAGAAGAGGCTTGGAAGGAAGTTAAAAAGAGTTGTATGAACGGGGTGTGGCGTAATCTTTGGCCAGATGTAGTGGAAGCACCTAGAAGAATTGTCCAGATGCAGAGACCAGTGCTTGAAGACATTGCTGCAATGATTGAGGGGTCTGAACTTGAAGATGTCGCAGTAGAAGATCTCGTAGAACTTGTAGCAACGCACGACGATCCTCTCAGCAATGAAGATCTGATCGAGTTACAGAATAATCCTATCTACGATGAGGAAGAACAAGTAGAAGAGAAAGTTTTATCTTCAGGGGGAATACAAAATGCTCTTTCAAAAATTTATTCAGGTTTGGACATATTGCAGAGTATAGACAATAATGATGACCGTGTCTTAACCGTGTGTCAAACTATTAAAAACAGTGTTGGGTGTTATGAACGTATTTTACAAGAACGTAAAAAAAACGCTACCCAAAAGACAATAGATGTATTTTTCCGTAAAAAATAATTAATAGTATGTATGTATTGCATAAAGTGTTCTTAGAATTAAAGTGATTGATTAAAATGATTCGTATTTTTTTGTATTAAATTTTGACTATGTTTAATTATAAACCTCGATATATGCGAATTTCAGTTAACGCGATTTTTTCCGGAACGTATCCCTCGCGTAAAGCGGGGTATTACTGTACAGGAAAAATNTGCGAATTTCAGTTAACGCGATTTTTTCCGGAACGTATCCCTCGCGTAAAGCGGGGTATTACTGTACAGGAAAAATTACACTACTGACCCTGGCAGCCATGTTAGATGCCAATTACCTTATCCTCAGTGATGTAAATAGAGAAAATAACATGAAAAATCGAATATACACATAAATACGCGAGGAAAGAATCACATTACTGATCCTGATTCTCCAAGTTTGATGTAGTTGACCTGTACCTTGACCCCAGTGAACTTAAACTCGAAAAAATAAATTTTTATCGACCGATAAGTCTATTCTCCTTGACAACCTAAGCTAATTAATCATTGACAATATAATTGACCAATCTGCCAACCACCTCACTACAAAGGAAATTATTGGTTTTTCGTAACAACCATCAGCTCTCCCCTCCCAAACATCATCACCTCCATCCATCACTCGATTCTTCACCTACTAACCACTCATTCGCCATAGCTCGACCCCACTCACTATCCATNATCACCTCCATCCATCACTCGATTCTTCACCTACTAACCACTCATTCGCCATAGCTCGACCCCACTCACTATCCATGCGTTCCACCAATTCACCACCCGACTCACAAGCCCATCATATTTATTCGCCATACATCGACCCCCTCACCATGTACATCACCATAGCTCGACCTACTCACCATCCAAGCACATCAAAAACCCACTACCAGACTCTCGACCACCTCACTGTCCGACCCCATCCTCTCCCCACACCCACCAACTTCCATCACCTCCCCATCACTCCATCCAGATCCTCCACTCCATTTACANACCCCATCCTCTCCCCACACCCACCAACTTCCATCACCTCCCCATCACTCCATCCAGATCCTCCACTCCATTTACACACTATAGTTTGACTTATTAATCGGTTCCACTCCACCCCTAATCAGTTGCCAAACCTCGTCTGATTACTTGTTTAAGATCGACTACTTCCCCCCTTACAATACCACCATACTATATCCCTCTTCACACTACAATTAATTCAGACAGCTCCATTTGCTCACTATAGATCGATTCCCTCCACCCAATCACTATGCTTCATTGCGTATTTCGTCAGCAATCATCCCCTCATTATCGCTTGTGATTTAATTTTTGTCACATAACATCACTACCACTGCAGTAAATGACATGGTCAGAATCCCCGTCTCAGTTCTTCATGTGATGCGGCAGATGCGAGATCAACTCTCTACTGAACTTCGTAGCTATCAGTCAGGTAAGTTAGATTGTAATCGACACTTCCATTAATGTATGCATATTCTTATCGGCCGTGCTCGTAATAGTGCATATATGTTTGTGCTAAAATATAAATCCGCTCTAATTCAAAACATCTGCTCGAATCACCGAGCTTTTAGAGAGTAAAGCTAATAAAACCTTCGTTTAATGGTGTGCCTGCGACCGGCTCATGTCCTGGCTTTGTCTATGGTGGTATTATCGCTGGATCTAGCTGGATTGCTTACTTTGTGGGTGAAATCATTCGCAAACCATTAAGTTTAGGCACTTGAAACTTGGAATGTAGAAGGCCAGCTTAAGCTGAATCAGTTAGATATGTCCGACTAGTGTAGAGTGTCTTTATAAAAAATTGTTAACAAATATATTCGAATGATTGACAATGGAGTAGCATCCAAAATTCGCACCAACTGTACAAACCGACCATATGAACTGACATTACTATCCATTCGTACAAACTGACTATAACAAGCAATCATACAAACAATACATACGAGGCAACCGCACGAGCCATTCATAACAATAACCCATTCCACCCAACCTGTCTAACAACCCAGCAAGACCTACTAGAGATACCATTTAGCAAGACGAGAAATATGAACCATCCATACAAGCCAACCATACCAGCCAAACATACGAACCAACNGAGATACCATTTAGCAAGACGAGAAATATGAACCATCCATACAAGCCAACCATACCAGCCAAACATACGAACCAACTATACCAGCCAAACATACGAACCAACCATACCAATGAACCATACCAACAATCCATACCAACCAAACATACACACCGNTATACCAGCCAAACATACGAACCAACCATACCAATGAACCATACCAACAATCCATACCAACCAAACATACACACCGAACATAGCAACGAACCACAGAAACCGACTATTCCAACTAGACATATGTTCTGGCTATGTCACCCAGTCATATGAGTGGAAAATACGAACAATCCATTTTGGCCAACCATTACAGCCGACCACACAAACTTAATAATATGAAGTCAGTCATTGGCTAGTAGGGTTGGTTGGTGTGGTTGGCTTGTTGGTTCGTAGCTTGCCCTGGTCGGCTGGTATGGTACTTTGCTAAGGTCAGCTAGTAATGGCAAGTATGTATGGCTGGCAGACATGTATGGTTTGCTGATATTGATGGTCGTGAGATTGATCGACTGGAATGGTCATTAGGTATGATCGGTTTCGTATGGTTTGCTGATATAGCTAGCTGACATCTCTGGTTCGTATTTTTATGAGTATTATTGACTCGTTAGGTTGGTTCGTCTGGTTGCCTGGTATGTTGATTTGCGTGTCTTGCTAGTGTTGCTGGTTCTTAGGGTTGGTTGGTAAGGCTGGTTCGTGTGGTCGCCTTGTATGGTTGACCCACATGGATGGTTGAGTGTCATAGTAGGATCGTATGGCTGTCTGGTATGGTTGGTTGTTATGGTTTATTAGTATGTTCGGTTCATATGTTTCGCTGATAAGGATAGTATGGTATGTTTGGCTGGTATGGTACCGGGTAAGCCCAGTCGGTCTTACTGGGATTTTCGCCTGGTTGGGAGAAATAGGAAATTTGTAAAGCTCAGTTGTATGGTTGGCTCGTATGTTTGGTTTGTATGGTGGCCTACTATGGTCGGTTCATATGGCTGGCAGTTGGATGTATGGTTGGTTCGTATGATCGGCTATTATGGCCGATATTTATGGTCGGATGGTATGGTCGGTATGTATTGTCGTATCATACACCCTGATCATATGGCCGGCTGATATGGTCTGTTTGTATGGGCGCTGGTATGGTTGATACATATGGTCGACTGGTATGGTTGGTTCGGATGGTCGGCTGGTATGCCCGGTTCATATGGCCGGATGGTATGCTTGGTGGTATGTTCGGCTGTTATGGTTCGTTTTTGTAGTTGGCTGGTGTGGTCATTTCATATGGTAGGCTAGTGTGGTTGTTTCGTACACATGCCATGGCCAATTCGTATGAGTGGGTGGTGTGGATGGTTTGTATGGATGATATAGTAAATATTTATGTTTGGCTAGTATGGGTGGTTCTTATAGTACCTTGATATAGTTGTTTCATATGTTTGGCTTGTATAGTTTATTCGTATAAATGTTTAGTATAGTTGGCCACGCCCATTGGTATGTCCAGTTGATCTTGCTGGCCTATTGGCCTGGTTGGTTGTGATCGTATATTGGTGTGTATTTTTCGTATGGTTGACTCGAATATTTGGTTTTTATGATTGCCTGGTATGGCTGGTTCGTATGGCAGGAACGTATGGTCGGTTCATATGGTTGGTTCATATTTTGTATGTGACTTTATCACCAATAATTTGAAAATATTGGTCAACTATGCTCATAAAGGGCATATAAAATTGTCAGTTATAACAAGCTGATTAAACATTTGCAGGTCGTGTACATTCGAAATTTCAAGGGTATAACAATAATTGTTTGTGAACGGTGTTGCCGACAAAGTAAGTCATCCACCGGGAGTCAGCAACATCACCACCAAAGAAGAAGTCAGGATGTCAGCCGGTCGCAGGCTTGCCCTCAAACTAAACCATCATCATGTCTACTCTACAGTATCTCATTGGCTTGAGCAGGTACTTTAAATTTTAGCATATNCATCAAACTAAACCATCATCATGTCTACTCTACAGTATCTCATTGGCTTGAGCAGGTACTTTAAATTTTAGCATATTTTAACTGAAGTGCATAACTATATGCGAAATTACGAGTACGACCGATAATAATATGCATACTATGATGGAAGCATCGAACACAATATAATTTACCATAATGATAGCTACAAAGTTTAGAAGCGAGATTCATATCTTCTGTCACATCACATGAAGAACTGTAATGTGATGCGGTTTTGGTCACATTGTCTATNAGTAAGTCATCCACCGGGAGTCAGCAACATCACCACCAAAGAAGAAGTCAGGATGTCAGCCGGTCGCAGGCTTGCCCTCAAACTAAACCATCATCATGTCTACTCTACAGTATCTCATTGGCTTGAGCAGGTACTTTAAATTTTAGCATATTTTAACTGAAGTGCATAACTATATGCGAAATTACGAGTACGACCGATAATAATATGCATACTATGATGGTAGCATCGAACACAATATAATTTACCATAATGATAGCTACAAAGTTCAGAAGCGAGATTCATATCTTCTGTCACATCACATGAAGAACTGTAATGTGATGCGGTTTTGGTCACATTGTCTATCTACAGCAGCCAGGAGTGCATTACTTAGCCGAAAAAACATTTAGCCTCAAATTTAAGGAAAAATTTTAATTTTACCTGAAGTAATTTGACCTAAAACACATTTGTTCTGAAAGTCACTTCTTCTATAAGTTCTTTGGCTNTTTTAATTTTACCTGAAGTAATTTGACCTAAAACACATTTGTTCTGAAAGTCACTTCTTCTATAAGTTCTTTGGCTTATAGTTACATGGCCAAAAAATCACTTGGCCTAATTAGCCCAGTCAAATAAGACATAGCTATGGAAAAAATTCCAAAAGTTTTGATTTTTTTAAAGGGGGAATCATATATCAAAAGTCCCCGAGGGTGGTGGGTGACAAAGTAGACAGTTTTTATAATTTAGAATGAGTTTTACTTGGTGCAAGTAATTGCTAATTAATAATTAAATCGTAAATGCAATATAAAATGGAAAGTAAATGAAATGAATTCATTAATGGTGAAGTTGATTTTAAGTTGTGGAAAGGCCCCCCTCCCCCCCAAGTCCATAATGTCTTCTGGGTCATTTTCAACTTGAAAATCAAAATTAGGTTACAGTGAGGTTCATATGAGTTAATAATAATTGATAGATAAATATAATGTACATTATATGCTTAAAATGTACAGTGCATAACTTGTTAAGAGGATGGAGGACGATGTCCATGAAGTCTTTGTGTCCATGAAGTTGTTCGTTGTTAACACGAAAATTGAAATTCTGGTAACACTGTAGTTAACAGCATAATAATACTAATTATAGTAAATGAATAATAGTAAATGCAATGTAGAAGATTTGAATGAAACTTACAGTTAATGAATTGCTGTCATTAGTTGATGTCATCAGAGGGTTCCACCAAGTCGTCAGGGTCATCGTCATCTGCATCGTCTTCAACTGGAGTGCTGTTGCTGCATACACCCTCACAGTTGCTGCAGATGGTTGAGCAGTGGATACTTGAATTTCTGCAGCTGCACCGGGTACTGCAACCTTTCGTGCAGCCGCAGAAGATGGTTGAGAGGACTGAAGCAGGAGCAGCTTGATCGAAGGTTGACAGTGGGCTCAGGTATCCATTTCTTCCCCTAATCCAACCCCATTCTGTAGCATCGAGTTTTCTCCGCAACCATTCCTGGACCTTGTGGTAAACTCGATAGGAGTGCTGTATCGCAGCACCTTTAGTTGGTGGAAGAGAGGGGAGGTCAGGCTTCACTTTGGTCGTTGACTTGATAATGCAGTGTAATGCTGTTTGTTAATGTCCGTGACTCGAGCATTGTACACTGCGAGGAACATCTGTTACCCGGCATTTTATACTTCCTGATGCATTGAGGTGGTGGAATAGAACACNCATCTGTTACCCGGCATTTTATACTTCCTGATGCATTGAGGTGGTGGAATAGAACACGTTGGAATTAACTTGCAGGGCGATGTTCCTCATCACAAGTTTCGCAACGGTTGTTTTCCCTTTCCGGAATATACCTGAAGTGGTGTCGCATCCACTGAACGCGTGGATGAACAATATGTCGTTGGCGAATTCTTGGTTTCGTAGTTTGGTTGTGGAATAGGTTTGGCCCTCCTCATTTCCTTTCCCAGGTTTGAAAAACCATATATGTTGTTCCCTGGGAGCTAATGCGATCAACAAGACCAGGAGGTCAACGTCTGCGCCGATGAGAGTGGTTGCACAACCGGCTTCAGCTTTTTCCAAGGCACACTGAACAATAGTAGTGTCAGCATCAGCATCAGCCTGTCTGACCTCTATCCCCCCAGCCAGCAATTTTTTGGAGAGCATCTGGATTAATCTTTCCTTGTTTCTTTCATTACTGTAAAATTGCTGTTGCTGAGTGGTCACGGTCATATCTTCGGTGAACTCAACGTCAACTGATATGGTGACTGATGATGTGCGATGTCTCTGCTCTGCTCTTTACGTACTATTGCCAGTGTCCTTATAGCCATCGAAAACTACAGTGCAGCATTCACCGTAGTGCTTTTTTGTATAACTCACATATTGATAGAATATCACTGAGAACATTTATCCTGAACCCCATCTGACTCTATGTATGAGGAATCCTCCATCAGTCACATTAGTGTGAACCTTGAGCTCAGGTGTAGCCTGGTGTATAGGGAAAATATCATACAAAGCAGACTTCTTCGTTTTTCGCATTCCCTTTTCATCGAACAGGGATAATGGGGAAGGTGCCAGTTCGTAACAGAGAAGATATTGTATGTCTTCGTCATTCTTCTTGGAAATAGCCACCCGTTGGAATAACAGAAGCAAATCCACGACCTCAACAACGTTGTAAATCTTGATGGTGCTGCTCATGGAGACCAATGAGGAGACTTCGTCTCTTTGAGCTTGTTTTAGCTTCCCAAACTTTTGCCCTTTCATCTTCCTCATCGTAACCTTGTCTTCATATTAGGCTTTGTTTCAATTGGTATCACAGTTATCAATGACCTCTGATGTGAGGGAAACAAGTGCTTCACTGTGTGGAAACGGAGGGTGCAGAGTAAACAAATCTAACATCTTCTTTCTGTCATGTCCATCTGTTTGCTGGCGTGGGATTCGGCAATCAACATGTTGCTTACCTGTAGTAAAGTTAACGCCAGCGAAGTCTTCTAAAGAACAGATTGTAGATGCGATAGCTGCAACCCCAATCCACTTTGCTAGAACGGAATCAGTGATTCCTCGACCACTTGTTAGACACCCATGGGTCTTCATGCTTCGCATCAACGTTAGCTCTATTGTCATGTCAGACCAGTTGCCAGAGCCAGGTACATCTGGTCTGCTCACAGCAAAGTTTTTGGTGAATTCCTCATAGTCCTGCTGGCAGGTTTTGGGAAGAGAATGCATATCCTGCACATATAAATGAGTGCATTTAACATACTGCAAGTGACCGCTCGCGTGGAAATATGGTAACATTTGTTGAACAGAGCACAAATGCAGTTCTTAGTTCCCCAACTGTTCTGCTTCAATGAACTGCTTGATCAGGGACACCATGTGAAAGTAGTGAACCCACAAGGCCGCTGTGGGCCCCCGTGCTTCAAATGATGTCAGCGCATTCTTCATTTTTGTTTGAAGGAGGTACAGATGAGTACTTTGCTTCATCATATCTTCTGTGAGGGTGTCTTCCTTGATCTTTGCCAGCAAAGCCATAGTTTTGGCCTTCTCTTAATCTGAGACTGCCAGACTGTCAAGAATAATGCCAGCCAAGATGCATTGTACAAGCAGGTGTCCTCGTACTGCTCTGCTGAAGGCGTGGCCAGTCATCATTTTATCTACTGAAACTGCTGTAACCACTGTACACAACACTTCTTTAGACCACTTCTGATCATTATGAACCCGATGAATCCTAAAAAAGACTTCATTTTAGGATCATGTTGGCTCGATTCGACAATTTCATGGGCCTTGATGTACAGAGGGAGGTCAAATGTGACGTAGCATGTACTACTTCCCTGCTGTTGGGGGTGTGTTGCAGCGTATTTAATAGCCATGTAAATTATGTTCTTATCACTTGGGGTTGAATGTATGAAGGGTAGTGGCACTACAGCACTCTTCTCTGGATAACCTTCATGATACAGACCCCGCATATAACCCTTCCAATCTGGGATTTTTTCCAGTATGAACCATTTACCAGCCAACCATAACATTTTGGACAGTTTGGGGAAAACAACACCTGGAACGGGATTAGAAGCACTCAGATCTTTCACCTCAACACCTTTAAGTCCTATTCTGCCAATGTTCTCATATGTCTATAATGGAATCATTCCCAAAATTCCAACGGCTGATGCTGGAGGGGCTTTTTTTTTCAGTTTCTCAATTCTGACAGGAGGAGGAAGCTTACTTGCAGGGGTGATGTCATTGATGCCACCCATGCTGTGGAATGTTCTGTGACCATTTAATGTAGCTCCATTAAAGTCTGCATTATCAAACACGTACTGGGTGAAAACCCAGTGTGGTATGGGTTGTTGGGGAGAGTGAATAGCTGACAGCTCCAACATTTGAGCATCATTGTAAAAGGCACTGAAACCAAAGTTTGCCAGAAAATTGATCAAGTTCTTAGATCCATACTTGCGATGTATGAAAAAGGCTATGCCCAGCATGATAGGAGAAATGAATGATCGAGGACGCACATCACTAACAACTGCATGGGAGAACTACACAGCTTCTTTCTTGATTCCCTCTATGTTGCTTGCTCTTGAAGTTACAACTGATTCGAAGAAAGTTGAGAGAGTTGGAGGGATCATTCCCTCTACCTCATCAGGAAAGTCATTACTTGGAGGGTACTGACTGGTGTCATATGCTTGGCTCTGTATGTCTTCCTTGATAATTTCAGCAGCAGATCTGACTACTCTAAGATGTTCTTCTTCTGGCATTTTCCCCCTCATAAAGGTATCATACCAGGTTCTGTGCAAAATTTTGTCACCAACATACCTAAAACACAGAATAGTCTTGAGGGTATGAATATGGTTGATGATTTATCATTCCTTATACTTCTCTTTCAGGTTTGCTTTTACTGTTTTAACTGGTGGCTTTTCTCCAGTTATTGCGTTCATCACCTCCTCCACCGAATACTGACAGTCGGTTCCCTCATCAAGGAAAGAGTAAATATCTTCCATAGAAGCTAACACGTAGTCATCTGAAGGACGTACTCTTTTTTGGCTAGTCTTCTTTGTTGTGAGAAAAATGACATAGCATTGGTGATGGTAAACAGCTTCAGCTGAAAACAAATCGCCCAACCATTCGTCATTCCTTTCGTTTTCTCCTTTTAATATTCTAGTCTTCATCTCCAAACTGCGTACTTCATAAACAACCTCCCGTTTTTTCACAGGTTTCTTCCTTTCTTTCCGATAAAACTCTTCATCAATTGCTCTACGGCAGAACAAAACCTTCACCTTGAAGTCAAATGGAGGAATGCTGGATCGACGACGGCTCCCTGATGGGCCACTTTCAGCTTCTTCAACGCTTCTTGCATCAGTAGAAATAGATTGAGGTCTTGTGTAACGCCTTCGACAGCGCTGTGAACTACTCCACTTCTTTTCTCCCTAAAAATCCGACTCTTCCCATTATTTCTTGCGATACTAGCAGCCAATAGTCCTTCCATCCCTTTCTCACGCACCACACTCCGATCATTTTTGACAGGTTCATCACATATTAAACACCTATCAGCCATTATAAGGCGATGATAAGCACAGACACAATTTCAGCTCACACAGCACGACGCGATTGGTTTAACACTGAAAAAAGCACACGGGAACGAGACAACAATCAGAGAGGTACTGGCTGACTGAAAAACTTCGATGGGGCGTGTATGAGGTGTTGGGGCCGGTGGTGACCAGGGTNAGCACACGGGAACGAGACAACAATCAGAGAGGTACTGGCTGACTGAAAAACTTCGATGGGGCGTGTATGAGGTGTTGAGGCCGGAGGTGACCAGGGGGAAGGGAGGGAAGTCAAGGTCACTGGCTTCGAACATAAAGGAACAAAAAAGGGTCCAGTTTGAGGTCCGGCTCAGGGTTTTCCCTTGAGCCTCCCATTTTATTTGGGGAACGCACTGAAAACGAAACGATTTTTTCAACTCAACTAGCTGACTTACATTTAATTAGTTATCTTGCTTTTAACTTATTTTGCCCATTTCCACTGATAATGTATGAACTAACAAATAACTTTATAATGAATTAATTCATTGCATTTAAGTTTTAATTATTAATTAGTAATTACATACATCAAGTAAAACTCATTTTGATTTGTAAACATTGTCTACTTTGTCAGCCTAAAATTACATCATGATATCGGGACTCCGTACCGACAATGTACATGATCGAGTCACCACACGAGCATCACTGACGTTCAGCAAACATGTAATGATACATATGAGAAGATATATGAGCATTTTTATGTCATCTAAAGTCATTATAAGGAAGAATCTAACGTGAAAATAGCTTTAAAGGGCATTTTTGCAGATTTTGCAAATCTTGCTCATTTTTCAACGCGCTCTAGCGGCAAAACGGTTGATCGTAGATAAATATATTACTTGTAAAGATTGTAGGAAATTGTGTCTAATTCAATTTTGTACTGGATAACCAAGTCGCTAAAACGCTTACTTTTCGAGTTATAAGCGAAAAACTGAAAAAAGGTCGAAAACAAAGCCTAAAAACCTCCCTCCCTCCTCGAGTTCACCCTCCACCCTTGGGGACGTTTGATATATGATTCCCCACATCAAAAGGAAGCCACTAAAAAAAATCAAAACTTTTGGAATTTTTTCCTAAGTTGGCTTCTTTTGTGTCTAATTTGCCTGGTCTAAATAGACAGTTGGCCTATATCTCACTTAGCCTAAATTTCCTTGGTTCTTAGATTTGGTTCTTTGCTGGTAAGTTGTGCTATCGTAGCTTTTCTGGTAGGTTATAGTTAATCAAAATAATTACAGAAAGTGGCATTGACAATCTTTATCGCGGCGATATTTTTGAAAAATCGGCACCTTGATTATTTTCCTTTATAGAGGAAAGTAACGAAAGTGTTAATAATTGAAAAAAAAATTGTTAATGCTTTTATCTATGCGGTTTAAATATTTGTCTTGATATACTATATAATTATTATTTTCTCCCGTATTGAACTTGAACGGAGATAGTATTAAAATAAACAGGAGCCAAGTCCAATGTGTATGGGCGGACAAGAGAAAATGAAGCACCTACGCTTACTCACTTTACTTGACACCATGCAGGTGCGGACTTGTAAAAATGCAACCACTCCAATTCCCACATGTGCAGACTTCACGGTTATCCGAAACCATGCAGGTGTGAAAATTGTTTGGAAGCACGAACGCATGCACGTGTGCGGACTCCAGTTACCTGATGCATTGCATGCTCAGACCTGTAAAAGTGCTAACACTGTACGTGCGCATGTGCTGGCTTCATGGTTAACTGACACCATGCAGGTGTGGACATGTTAAAAGTGTTTGATGCTCAGCCCATCCCAAGTCGTGGAGCTGTGTACATGGTTAAACATATACGCGGTAAGTTTGAGGGCAATCAGAACGACATGAGCAGTGGAGAATGGTTAGCTCCTTTTTTTATAAATACATATAGATTTAATTAATGTTTTAACAACATTTTAAATTAATTTATTAATTTTTTCGCGATAGTGAGGGTGGTGGGGTAATATCCTTAAATGTAGGTTTTCCAATGTTTTTTATAAATGTTTGGGTATTTAATATTAATTTTTAGACTTTTTAAGATTTTTGGGATTTTTAAATTTTTTTTTGTATTTTCAAAGGTCACCGAGTCAAAATCAAAGGTTAAGGTCGACAACAACCAATGGCACCGGTGCCATTGTCCCCGAACGTAGATAACTATTCTACTGACCCCCTTCAGTGAAATCATTACAAACACCTGATTGGCAATCATAATTAGACTTCGCAGCCATTGGACCACATCACATAACGTCATCTTTGGTAGCCACATTTGGTAAACGTAGAGCTACGTTCTGCGCATGTGGGGTTGTGACTTTCAGTTGTTAACTGAACTATCATAGGCCAAATTGGAAAATTTGATTTTTTATTTGTCCTTCTTGATATTTCGGTGTCCTGTGTTGCCAAAATTTAAGATCGAAGTAGTGACCTGTCTGGCATGAAATGAAGGGGGGTGGGGGGTAGTCCTATATATTAGCATCTCAATTTAGTGTTGGCAGGCAGAGAGGGCGAAGCAGTCGTTATAAGTTAAGTGTACATACCTAGTAATTGGGTCGATTTATGGGGAAATAATAATTTTACTATGGATGTTTTTAAATGCATGTAATTTAATTTTGGCAGGTTTGTACCCTCTGTGGCTTTTTAAATGCCAAATGTTTGTAGATAAAAATGAGAATTTTTAATTGTCCGTAGTGAATAAGGCCTGAGGAAAGTTTATAACGGGTTTTTGGAGGGATAAGGAAATTATTTAATCTTGCTGATAAAGACGTCATTTTGTAGTATATAATTTGTTGGCGGTTTTGGACACAAATTGTTCCAAACGAAATGTTTGCGTTTGGGTGTAACCAAAAACGCGAAATATTCCGTGGCGACTAATCTTTTTGTCAACACGTTTACCAAATGGTAACCTTTCTGGCCGCAAACGAGGGAGTTTTCTCTAGCAATATTTGCAACTTGTTAACCAGAAAATTAAAATTATCAAGAGATAACTGTTTGATAAATGCATTTATACCAAAATAACCCTATGTATCTGAAGATTTGTGATGAATATATGGTGCAATTGAAATGNTTTGATAAATGCATTTATACCAAAATAACCCTATGTATCTGAAGATTTGTGATGAATATATGGTGCAATTGAAATGGAAATATTGTATGATAAACAATGTTAAGATTTTAATCTATTAAAAAATGAACGCTAACAAATTATGTTTCTATTCCGGGAAGGGAAAGAGACCACTTTACATCTAAGGTATAACTTAATNTTTGATAAATGCATTTATACCAAAATAACCCTATGTATCTGAAGATTTGTGATGAATATATGGTGCAATTGAAATGTAAATATTGTATGATAAACAATGTTAAGATTTTAATCTATTAATAAATGAACGCTAACAAATTATGTTTCTATTCCGGGAAGGGAAAGAGACCACTTTACATCTAAGGTATAACTTAATNAAAATGAACGCTAACAAATTATGTTTCTATTCCGGGAAGGGAAAGAGACCACTTTACATCTAAGGTATAACTTAATTTTTTAAAAGCATGATTGTTAACCTTTTACAGAATATATTGTGTGTTTTTCTCTCATATTAAGATTATATGAGACTGGCTTGATGGAGGTGGTGGTGCACACTTTTTTCGGGACGACTTGTTAATCCCGGGATCATCTGACCACCCCTTTCAACATAAATAAAGCATTTTTGATAGCCCCCTCTCAAGTTATATAATTCAAAACTGAAACTTCAGAAATTACAACGCTCTTTTCACCTGGTTTAAAAAGATGGGGATCGTGGATCGATACTTCCACTTATTGGTACTAAGCTTCGATGTTGAGAAGAGAGTTATTTATTCATTCGTTAACCATGTATCTGCGCCAATTAAAACAGAACAAGTAATGTTGGTTAAAGTCAAATTGCATGTACAATTTCCTGTATTAAGACAAAGTTTGGACTCTTTCCGATGCCGTAATTGCTCTGACGAAATCTGAAGTACCACTAATGAAGCAACTACAAGTTGTGAATAAAGAAATAAATGATCTGGATCATGCAAATGGTAAAGTAGGTTAAATATGGCGTTATAGACAATAACAGCAAGTACATAACTCTTTGTTCACTTGGCTGAGGTTTGTAAGATGAAAATTGCTCTCTTGATGATTCTGATTTAAATCCAGAATGCATTTCTTTCTTTCAGTGTGCTACAATTGTTTCTGTCGAATAAATGAGGAGCTTTTCTATGTACATTTCTGTAATAACAGAAAACAGACAATTATTTTTTATTTGGCTCTCTCTACCAAGTAGTTATTGTTAATTGTGAATTTGTGATTCAGATTTCTTGAGAAAACAATGATTTATTAGTTAATGTTCATTTGCATATATTTGATAGAAATAATTCAATTTCAAAACATAATTTAAATGTTTATATTACTAAAAAATTAAAAAAAAAACCTATTTGTGACAAAACAAGTGTTTATTGTGGCAAATTCTATTATGTTATCCATTATGTTCCTTTTTTACTTCTTCGTGTCATTTTTGTACAATTTTAGTTCATTAATGCAATTTTATTTTGCATTTGTTAGAAAATTTGAGTTCATTGAAGGAATTATTTTATTTAATAAATACGAATAGAATGAATTTTCCATAAGTAATATGCCCAAATAATTGCATACACTTAAGACAAACAACAGATATATTGCACATTTCTGCGATAAAGCCTGGTATTGTTGTTTGTCTTGCCAAATTATGTTCAGTAATGCATTAAGATGTAATAAAAAAAGAAAAAATTTATAATGGTCTCTGTGTCTTATCTTTGATTTCTCTTTCATAAGATATTTTTTTGAACAATCGCCATTCTTGCTCCCTGTGGCATTTTATCGAATTTTTCCCTTGTAGAATGGCAGTGAAATATCTACAGGATTTGATCAGTGTGATCTTCACTCTCCAGATGCCACCGAGGAAAATATTCTGAATACGCCCACTGACTCTGGTTTCTGGAGAGATGGTGTGATTGATCCCCCTGATCCCTCCCTCATAGTTACGTCACTGCATAACAGCTATTTTGACATAATAGAACTGTTAAATTCGGGTCTCATTGATTCTTAGAAATGCGCAATTTTTTCCGCAAATAAGTTAGAATTTCCTTCCAGATTTCCGTGATAGGTTCAGGCAAGCAATTTTAAATGACTCTCTGTCATCTTAAGTTCACCAGTCACCTGTGATTGAAAAGTGAATAATAGAGTGTAATATATCAATGACAACGAATAACATTTGCGATTCATCTTGGCATCTATTAGACAATTTTCCAGATATAGGCAACATCAGTGTTGAGGAACACTTTCATTAAAGGACTTCACAGTTCGGCCAGAGATCGTAAATGTGTTCCCTGGTATTTTAATCGATGTTACACAGAAGTCCCATATATTTACAAGACAGTTAATATGTGGGGATTTTGCAGGCCATTCCATCAAAATATTACTTAACTATCACCTAACAAATGCTACACATATGCAATATGCAACTATTTAATGAAAGATTGGTAATTTTTTAATACAGAAATAATAATGTCGTCTTCCTCAGTAAGATGACAAGAAAAGGTAAAACCTGGTTCCCAGCAGCTCAGTGTAGCCATTGCGGTTGAAGTGTCTTGATACCTCAACAAAAGTATACATTTCGCAAAATAAAAAACACCCCCAGGACATCATCGAAACACCTCCAGATTGAACAACATATTGCATGGTACTTATTTAAGGCTCCCTGAGGTGTATGATAAACCCGATTGGAATCTTCCCCATGCAAGCCAAATCCAAACTCATCTGGCCAGAGAAATATTTCTAATGATTAAGAATCTAATGTTTGTATCTCTTTGACCACTCTAACCAGGAAACTTTGTGAGCAGGAGTGAGCAAAGGCTACTTGCATTCTACTCTGTTCTTTATATTCATGGCAAGCTGTTCCCTGCGGAGTGTTCTTTCAGAAATTTGTAAGTATGGCGTGCGTTGACTTCCAGTTGCTTTTCTTGTTTGAAAGTGAAGCGAGTTTCATCCACAATCCGTGAAACACGCCAGCATTCTTTGTTAATCAGTGTAGTATTTGGCTATAATTTTACCAATAATATTTTGTATACTGCCACTGCTGGTAGAACCCACATGGCTGTATACTTTTATATATTTGCAATTTCTTTTACTGCATTCACAGCATGGCCTATGGAAGTCTTAATGCAAATAATTAGCATTGGCTTTTCGCCCCAGTTTTCCCACATCAAACGAAACTTTAATCTCACTATAAAATCTTTCAATTTATGCATTTCCTAGCACTCTTCACAATTATTTGCAGTCCTATGAACCTCATATATTGCAATATGCGGTAGCCTGTTTTTTATACCACTTCCAACATTCAACTCGAGTTTTTGTATTGGGAATCTAATGAGTCGGTCTTTTCTAACTTTTAAAAATGTATTTAGTATATTAAATATACAATTTAGACATTTATTAGCTATTATTTCTACTGAATACTCCTGTAAGGATCATACTATAAATATTTTTTTTAGTAAAATTCCAGCATGTTTATTTAAGAACTGGCATAATTTAAATTCATGATGTAATGAGAAACCTTTATATTTTTATTTTGGAAACACAACTATTTGTCACAAAGGTCAGTAAAATGCTATGTGATCGATAAAAATCGTATGTGCCATAATAACAACCTAACGAAATTAATATTTTCAGGCAATTATTTACTACCTATTAGTCAAAAACCACTTTATTTTTCCAGTGTGGTTAAATAACATTTCTATGCTTACAGGATGAACGTGACCTGCGACAGTACGTTGTTGCATTACATCTACCCGCACCAATTCGTAGATTCTCCAGAGTGGGGAGCAAACTACGAAAACAGTCAGGATATCTTCCAGGTATTGCATCAATTGAATTTATTTTCATTTTACAAGTATAGTTTAACAAAAAAAACATAAATTTATAAATTTCTTGAAATTGTAAAAATTTAATTTTTAAGCAAGCAAAATACGACTACAGTATAAAATATCAAAACAAATCGTTTTACAAAATATTGGATTATTATAAATGGTATTAATCCTCATAACTTTCCAAACATTTATTAAAGCAACCCATAATTTTCTTATGTATTGAAATATTTTCCTTAGTTGTGAAACAACATTTGGGAGGCAATATGGAAAATTATGTTTTAAAAATATGTACTAGTTTCGACTAAAAGTGATTGTTAAAGATATTATAAAATCTCTAGATAGGGAAATAAAATTCTTTTATGTAAAATTAACGAAAATATTATAAATGAACGATAACTTATGTGGACAACGATCTATGAAAATAACATAATTTACTTCTGAATAGGTCATCGTAAATAACAAATCTCGTCATTAATAAAACAAGGGTTGTCATTCAATCATCACAGTAAGTTTTATACCTGAAAGTTTTAATATAATTTTTAGCCAAATTATTTATTAACACATCGAAATGTACATAATGTCGTATTATTTCAATGCTCTTCTTTCTGCGTCTTGTGTATAAGCAAACTGAGTTGCTGGTGTTCCTGGGTGCAATTTCCTTCATTTAGTGACTTGTGTGTTACACTTTTGATTGTTTATTGCATGATAACTAAGATCTTTACTAAGTCATATTCCAATTTAGCACATTTTCTAGGTAACATGCAATGCCAATATTCAATCCATTATTAATGCCTAAAACCTAATGTAGGGGCTATTTGCATACAAAAAGAGCATATTTTAATGCATATAAAGGTGAAATTTTTGTACATTTTAACATGGTGATTAAAAGCTTTAATGAAACATTTTATAATACTCACAGTTACGACATGCAATTGCGATAAGGAAATGGAAACTGTTATTATTTATTTTGCATTTTATTTAAAATTATCTATTCAGTTATTATTTATATAGTTTCTGATACATCATAACCAGTAGTTTTATTTCATTTCTGGTAGTTTGCAATATTTTTTTAAGAAGTGACTTTATTTTCCATATTTTAAATTCACACAACCTCCATAATAATTACTTAAGTCAAAACTATTACATATATTTTCCAAATAATATTTCACGACGAATTACCTCCCAAACATTGTAAACACACTTTAGGACATACTTCTCTCTTTCCGAAGAAGATATGGTTTCTTTTATTTTCACACACCTAAAACCGTTTACTAAAATATTTTATTTATCAACTATTTATTTAGAGAAAAGTTTTGCTGTTATAGAAAATAAAAATACTGAATCATAAGTAAAATAAAGTAGATTAATATAAAAAATATGTATAATTTTAATTTGAAAAGAAATACTTACAGGGTAATTTTCTTGTGTGGTTTTGTGGCCTTAACAATATCTGAAATCTTGTTATAAGTTTCAATAAAATCAAAACATTTTAAATTTCCTAGAAAGTACATCTTAATTTGGGCATTTTAACCATATTGAATGCTTATTTTGAAAATTCGAACTTTGAAATATGTCTGTTTTATTATATATTGCAGGGGCGGTCCCACCAATTTTAACGTAGGGTAGCTTGCTCATGCTGCCTAATACAAGCATTGGACCAAATGATATGATTTTTAGAGAAAAATGTCGGAATAAATTTTAAAAACAAATCATAGTTATGACATCTTTCAGAAATTACTCAAACAACAGAAATGGTATATTTTGTATTTGGGATATAGTGACACATAAAAACTTCATCCTCAGTAGTAATTTTCAGGTAAACAATTCACAACTTTCCCAGAAAATCAACGACAAGTTTTAATGTGCATAAAATGTTATAAATATTTACACAATAAAATTCTTATTTTCCAAGTGATGAAATGAACATTTAACCAGAGGTTTATTAGAAGCATAGGCGTAGCCACGGTTCCAACAATGAAGGTGCGGATGTTCAAAATTGTCAAGCTATTTTAATAAAATATAATTTAGCCCTAAAAACACATGCAAGAACCTAACATGTGTAGTCTGGATTCATTTGATATTTCTGAGTTCTTAGTGATTTTTAATACTTCAGTAACTTTGTTAATGTTATCTGCTCATAATGGGGTTATTAGACAAATGATCTTACGTAATATGTTACATAACAGAAGAACTATGATACTATTGTGAATAAACATTATTCGCATTTGGTTGAAGAAACTATTGCGTCCTTTCTAAAAATGTTTACAAATGTGATGTATTTGAAGAATTTTATACCAATTTTATTAAAGATGTTATTTTATTTTATGAAATAAATTTTAAGATTACATTGCTTTATTTTCGTCTATTTAA
The DNA here is from genome assembly GCA_002778355.1 of Clitarchus hookeri. Taxonomy (NCBI): domain Eukaryota; kingdom Metazoa; phylum Arthropoda; class Insecta; order Phasmatodea; family Phasmatidae; genus Clitarchus; species Clitarchus hookeri. The sequence continues at coordinate 209,020 of NQII01000580.1, read as the reverse complement.
AACAAACAACATAAAAAAAATAAGACAGATTGTCAATATGTTATTCTTAGTTATTTTTGTGAACAATGAATTTATTCTGAAATATTTGCACTAATATATAAACCTGTATCTAACACAATGTTATAATATGGAAACCAAAATTAAATGCGATTATTACGATATTAAGAATATCATTAATATTCAACATTCTATAAACTAAACACATTTAGTGGCATTCGTCTAGTAAAATGTACGATCTTTTTAACTCACCGATAACATTTTCAATTTATGTTTCCATTGCCAAGTTCTGCTCGACAAAGGGAACCGTCATATTATTAAATCTTTCTTGATTCCTTGTTGAATGCATTTTTGACTTCACTATGGATATTTTAGAAGAACTTCTCGCACATGAGCTGCTTGTAACAGGCATGAACGACAACTGCTGAATAAGACGAACATAGTATTCCTAAGTTTCTCCCTGGTGGAATTCTGCCAACCACTTAAGCTAGTCATTCACATTGGTAGGGGGAAATGTTGTGCCTTCTTGATTTTCAGCAACTTATCTTCAGCTACCAGCTCTGACGTTTTCATATTGAAAGTTATACTCAGTAACTGAATGTTATCTGCTGTGCATTCGTCCGTTTTGTGTTTCATGATCGTCCCTACACTACTATTTAAATGTTTAGTTTCTTGTGAAAACCTCAAGTTCAAGCTTTGTAGTAGAGAGTATAAAACTGGATAATAGTTTAAGATCTTTATTTCGTCTTTCTTGGTATTGAGAGAAGAAGTTGTGTCAGCATTTTATCCAAAATAACAAAAACTTGTCTTTTATGGCTCTAGGTACTGTTATACAGTTTTTTTTTGCAATTATCTTCAGGTTTTGTGCACATAATATCGAGGAGTTCTTCTTTACCGAGTTCAAATAAAGCTTGCTGCTCTAGTTATCATCAATAGCCCCGCACAAATCTGTTCTTGATGACTGAAGAGATTGGCTGGTATTTAATTACACCTTATCCACTGAGTCCATTATTTATAGAAGAATTGAAATAAAAATTATTTGCAAATGCAGTAATTTCCCTTTACTTTTGGCTCCTACTTTAGCATAAGCTCTTCCTTAACAGTCTTTGTTATTGCTTCTACTAGCAAACTGGCCCGGCTTCGCCCGGGTACAATTAAGAAAAGACAAATAATTTATGTGAAAACAAAATTATTAAATTATACTTTGTTGGCCTAGGTGTTTAACTGATTATTGCAACCCAAAATGAAGGATGTATTTTTTACCCTATAGCCAAGAAGTAGGGTAATGTTTTTGGACTGTATCTGTGCTACTATCGCGTACTTACCACATTTTCGCTTTCTAGCGTCAATGTATGAAAATCAGAGCGTGAGTTTCATGAATTTGTAGCTTCAGGAAAAAGTGTACCTATGTACCACTTTTTGCACTTGGCTGAGGGATCTTAATTGATCACCAAATTTAACCAACTTTCCCAGCGGCACACATTTGGATGGGTGACCGTTTAGTGGCATAAAATCTGAGCGCTTTCGGGCTTCGGAGGGCACCTTAAATATTCGGTCCCGGTTCTTTTCGATTGATAGCAGTCGTTAAGCCATTTCAGAGGTCCTTGGGCGGCCTGATAAACTCTGATATCAAAGGAAAATAATAATTTGATCACGTTCTCAGACGTTGTAGAATTAGGATTTGTTGTTATTCCACAGGAATAATACTCCCGGGATAAAAAGTATCATATATCCTATTCCAGGACGTAAAGTAGCTACGTACCAAATTTCATCAAAATACGTTCAGCCGTTATGGAGCTGAGTGGTAACAAACATACACACACACGCACACACACAGACTTTCACATTTATAATATTAGTAAGATAACAGCTGTTAGCAGTTAACGAACACAATGAACGGCCTCAGCCCGACAGACCCACTTTGTGTCAGAAATCACTTCAGAATTGTCAATTTGGAGTTAGTGGTTTTGATTGTATCCTCGAATACAGCATGTCAGCTTTAAATAACTGCAAATAAGCTGCAATATGCAAAAAAATTAAGGGGTTATTTTTGTGTGTAGCAGAAATACATATGAGGGTAAGATTTAAACAATGTGAATTGCAATGTACATAATCAATGGAACTATTTATATCCTTATAAGGGGCCGCGGTGGCTGAGCTATTTGACTGCTTGCCTCCCACCATGTCGAACCAGGTTCAATCCCCGGCAGGGTCACTCCCGGATTTTCGCAAGTGGGAATCGAGCCGAAAATGCCGTTGGTTGGTGAGTTTTCTCGGGTATCTCCTGTTTCCCCCGCCCTTGCATTCCGGCGCTGCTTCATTCCCACATCATGTCACCCTCGTCGGATCTCAAGCCATCGTTGTAAAGGGTGCCCAGATCTCTCAACTCAACTCTCAACTCAACATCTCCTTACACCTTGCCTGCACACCTGTGCAATCACCCGCCATGGTAAAAACGCCATCAAAGCACATTGATACTACATTTTCCTACCTAATAAAAATATTTTCAACTATATTTCTCGTTTAATTGAATATATATATTGTCTCTGTTCTAAGCCAACACACATTTCAGCTGGCGTGATTTTACGTTGCGGAATGAACCGCATAAAAATAGCCGTTTGTTCGTTCATAACGACTGACATCTGAAGTCTCAGTTGCGATTATTGACAAAAATTGCCTTTTTACCTGAAAAGATATTTTTTTAGTATAATGTTGCTCAAATCCTTCAGTATGTCATTCTGGACTGTGTTGCTAAGGTAGGTAAATTTTTTTTCCCGCTGCTTATAGGAACGATTTAATAAAAGGCTCGTCCTTTTGAAATATACTACATATCTCTAAGGACATTCCTTTTTTTATGGCTGTCATCCATTTCGTAACGCACATGAAAAGGTCCTCCTCCTTTAACCAAGCCATTGAGGATATTTTAACCAGTCTTGTCATGTATTCTCGAATCTTCTTACGTTGTATTTATTCCTGTTAGACCACATATTCTTTTGCATCATTCAGTAACATTTTTACACATCCGCTTTTATTGAAAGAATACCAGTAATCAATACACCCTTCATGACAATGTGACTTCTAATGACCTTTCAGTTTGTGTTCGCTGTATGCCAGGAATTAAAACCAACAGTTTTAAGACCATCGTCTACGATGCCACATAATGCACTATGATTCAGATAAAAAATATACATGGAAAACAGTGAGCGGAGTTTTTGTACTGTATTCAAGCCATCTATAGTTGTGATAACATTTTCAATGAAAACGTCTCTTATATTTCTGCTTAAGCATAGTCTTATTAGGGAAAAGTCGTAAATAAGGCCATAAGGGCTCGCGTCTAAAACGGTTCGATAACTCGACACTCTCTTTCGGTATTCTATAGCTTATATCATATTAGCGAACCGGCCCGGCTTCGCCCGGGTACAATTGAGTTTTACAGTGATACACTTATAAATAAATTGGGAAAAGACAAATCATTTATGTGAAAACAAAATTATAAAATTATGCTATGTTGGCCTAGATTTTAATCTGATTACGGCAACCCGAAACGAAGCAAATATTTTTTACCCGATAGCCAAGAAGTAGGTTATTTTTTTTGGAGTGTATCTATTCAACAATCGCGTGGTCACCACATTTCCACCTTTCAGCGTCAATGTATGAAAATAAAAAAGGTGAGTTTCATCAAGTATTTGCTTCCGAAAAAAGTGTACTTACGTACTACTTTCTGCGCTTCGCTTAGNTTTTTGGAGTGTATCTATTCAACAATCGCGTGGTCACCACATTTCCACCTTTCAGCGTCAATGTATGAAAATAAAAACGTGAGTTTCATCAAGTATTTGCTTCCGAAAAAAGTGTACTTACGTACTACTTTCTGCGCTTCGCTTAGGGATCTTAATCGATCACCAAAGTTAAGCAACGTTCCCGGCGGCACACATTTGGATGGGTGACCGTTTAGTGGCATACAATTTGAGCCCTTCTGGGCTTCGGAGGGCACGTTAAATATTCGGTCCCGGTTGTTATCGATTGATAGCAGTCATTNAAATTTGAGCCCTTCTGGGCTTCGGAGGGCACGTTAAATATTCGGTCCCGGTTGTTATCGATTGATAGCAGTCATTAAGCCATTTCAGATATCCTTGGGCGGCCTGATAAACTCTGACACCACAGGAGAAAAAAATTTCGGTCATGTTCCCAGCCATTGCCGAGTTAGGTTTTGTTCCTATTACACAGGACCCGTACAATCAACCAGGATAAAAAGTATCCTATGTCCTATTCCAGGACCTAAAGTACCTACATACCAAGTTTCATCAAAATCCGTTTAGCCGTTATGGAGCTCAGTTCTGTCACGTTCCAAGCCGTTGCAGAATTACGTTTCGTTGTTATTCCACAGGACCCGTATAAAAAGTGTCCTATGTCCTATCCCAGGACCTGAAGTACCTACATACTAAGTTTCATAAAAATCCGTTTAGTCGTTATGGAGCTGAGTTGTAACAAAAATTCACACACACATACACAGACTTTCGCATTTATAATATTAGTAGGATGTGGGTTGAATACGGATCTGTTAGTGCCTCGTCAGAAGAAAGACATTACATAGGTAAGACGTTCGACGACAAATCGATCCATTTATGACACGTCACATGCTTGACGGCAACATATTTATGATGCCAAAATTTGTCCGACTTCAGTACGTATTCGCATCGTAAGTCATACACGATATATGTACAGAGATTTATATTGAAGGAGTTTTCAAATGTTGTTAGCAATACTTCGCCCGCAAACACCTTAATACCTCCTTCTATTAATAAAATAGTAACAATTTCTTTCGATATGTATGCTAATTTCTTCATGCAGCACTATTGAAAGTTTACATTTTCATAGGCGAACTGAGCTACCTGAGGAAAAGGTATTTTTTTATCACAGTTGGTTTGTGCACTACTAAATAAATTTTTTTATATATTGGGAATAAAATATTTTGTTTTTGAAACCAAATCATTTTGTTTTTAATTGTTTGCCTCAAACAAAGATTTAGATAGTGCAACTGGAGATTTATTTGGCTTGGCGTACATTAACCAGTTTCGTATGTTACAAAACGATTTCTCAGAAAAACAATGATTCGAACCTAATATGTTAGCACCCTAGTACTATGCCCTAGTAACCTCAGCTAAACTGACTACTGACGAAATTAGAATATTTTTATCACATACATTTCAACTCCTGGACAAAGTTCGTATGTAATTTGAAGTTTTATAGCTTCACTTTTTAGTTTCCTACCCAACGTGTCTTATTGTCTAATGTTTATATCATTATTAAGCATCGATAAAATCAGATAATCACAGTTACTGTCCTAATTGTCACTAAAAGTACAAACACTCTCGAGCTGCATTTTAAAACGAAAGAAATCAAATAAGTATATATATATATATATACACACACGCACAAGTTGTTTGGAAACTAAGCGCCCAAACTGCGGGAGGTGAATTCTTATGAAAAATAAAGTCGAAAATATACAGGATACCACATACCTAAACACAATATTAAAGAAGATATGAACCTGTGAATATTGGTTTAAAAAAATCATATTTTCGCCGAATGCCATGTACTTGCGGCCAGCGTTAGGAATGGCGGCGATTTAACCACAGTGCGTCCCACACTGTTGAATGGGACACTCCCAGTTGGCGCACTATGGAGTGTGTACTAGTGGAGGGCACATCGTTGATGGGCTGACGTATTACTTCCTCAAGCCGAACAGCTCGCATAGACCGAGGACGGCCAGCATTACGCATGTCTCTCTGCAACATGGGGAGCATAAGTCACCTTTTTCCTTTTTGCTGCGGACTTTGTAAGCGTTGTACAAGTCATTATGTATATACAGAAAGTATTCAACAAAATATTTTGTGCGCAGTCTAATTTATTTGGACAAAAACAGATGTTTTGTGTATTCAAGCGTGCATTTTTTTAGATTAATATAATAAATTTGTTCCTTTTGAAGGTTTCTTAACTCAAGAAAAAATTTTTTTGGGGAAACTTAATATATTTTAGGCCATATACAGACAAGAATTTTGTTGCTTTGACATTTCTCTCAGTGTAGCCAATAAATAAATACAGAAATTTCTTAAAATTTTATGAAATAAAAATGTGTTAGTCTCGAAAGCTTTGTATGTAAGATGTGTCTGCACTACAGTTTAGAAAGAACGTTCATAGCACGAGTGTGATGTGAAATTGCGACAACATTCACGCCCAGTTTAATAATTTACCGATAGATAACAGGAAAACCGCAAATTTAGTTAAAGAATTTGCTAACAAATAGAGGTAAAGTTGACATCTTCGTATAAGGCACAGTAATGCATTATAAATCATGAAATATTAACATCTTAAGCTCTCTCCGGTGTGAAAAACTGTAAATTATGAGCCGAAATAAGATGTAAAGTAAGGCAAAGCAGGTAATTACAATAAAAAAAAGGCATGGTAGCTATCAACGAATATTTATAGGCAAATGAGAATACTCTATTTGGCGAAATATTATGACCATGTTCGCATAATTCAGCATACAAGCATTATTTATAACTACAATAAGGCATTAATGCATGGATAAGCCATGCTGCCTTTTATAGGTATTGATGTCAACTAAAATTTCAAAAACTTTGATATTCTTAATTTTTTTTTTTTTACGAAACCGGTTGGACATATAGCAGGGTGGTTATGAGGGAGGATTAAAATGTAAAATAAAATATTCTAATTATGTGGTTTTGATTTATATCTTGACGCTACTCCCCACCTGTGGTGTACAGAATGTTCTTCGTAGGGTCTACGGTTAATGTTCAGTGGCACAGACTATAGGGTGCCTTGTAGGTTGAGGGTATATCACACAATGACTTCATCACGACTTCTTAGTTTTGAACAGGTATATTTAACATGAATTCATTATTCCCGGCACTGTTGCAGGACTTTATACATACTTTCCCGGCACCTTAAGCCGAGAATTTACTCATACTTTAAAGCCCTGCGAGTTCAGGCCTGAAGGGCTGGTTACATTGTTCTAGCTATGTTTCCGATGCTGTGGGAGCCTTAGGTGACAGGACGGGTCCCTTAGTGACGATGTGGTTACTTATCTGCACATGTTGCATGGTAGTTGTTCCGGCAGTTGAGGTCTGGTGAGTTGGATGGCCCATATATATTCCGGCAGTTAATGAGATCTGGTGAGTTGGATGGCCCTGTTATAGGCCATCTGTCTGACTGTTGCTTGTATGTTGCACTCAGCTGACTTCCTCTCGATGTGGCGCTTCTCGTTGAAGCTCACCACTCGCTCCTGATCTCAGCGTAGGGTTGTAACCGAAGGTTACCTCCCTACCATGTCCTGGCGAGGTGACCCTTGACGGGCCCCCCACTCTGGACCTCAGCACGGGGTTGCACTGGACTATCCCACTAGCTCGACATGGCACTTCTAATTGAAGTTCACCACTCGACTCCGCCTTTTTGGTGCGTTGTAACCGACTGACAGGTAACTGATTGACTAATGCCGTAACTGACTGGCTCGCGTCCCGGCATGGTGATACTACTCATCCGATGTGAATCTGGTAACTGCATCTGATTCTGCCCCATGTTTCGCGTTTCGCGTCCCGATAATGCTGCCCTTAATGTCGTGACTGACTCCCTTCGCATCCCATGGTGGCGGTTACGAACTCAGCGCCACCTGATGCTCGTTGCTTCGACTGTCTTTGCGAACTGACGTGACGTGGCCGGAGGTCCGATCTCCCAGGCCTTGGTAACTGTTGCACTGACGGACTCTCTTGGCTCGGTGATCAAAACTGACCAACTGATTCCTCTCTGTGCGGATAACGAGCTTACCACTTAATGTCGCGACTGACTGAGGCAGCTGACGGACAAGGCCGGGTTCCGATATCCCAGCCTTGGTACCTGTTGCACTAACTTACTCTCTCGGTGCGGTGATCGCAGCTTCCGACTAAACTATCTGTGCAGTGATAACGACTGTCTCCGACTGACTGACTTGACTGACTCTCTCTGCTGCGAACTTTCCCTGTTCTCCCGTAAATTCGCTTTTATCCTTTCTCGACTCCCTCCCTTAGTTCATACACATGTCTCCCTTGTTGGGTGAGGGGGAGGACGGAGGGCACAGTCCACAGCATATTTCTTACATGCACCATGNGAGGTTGGGGGGGGGGGAGGTGGTGGCCTGCACCCTGATTCTTACCCTGTCAGCTTATTCTTCCGCAGCATATTTCGACGTTGCCTCGTGGTTAGCTAAGGGTAGGGAGGAGGAGTGCTCGTGGCACCACTCTCAAGCTTGTCAGCTGTTTCCTCTGGTGTGTTTTTAACTTCGGGCGGAAATACGCCATACTATCTTGACATTTATTGTCGTTTACAAATTTCCCAGGGGGTGGAAGGAGGGTAGGAGGAGGCCTGTGCTGCTGGAATGACACGTGGAATGGCCTGCACACGCTCCTACATCTCGGCTTGACCTCGGTATGCGTGAACAGGCGACATGTGTCGTCCAGAAGGCCCTACACGACTCAAGCGGGTTCAGAAGGGGGGGAGGGTTTAGTGACAGCATAGCTTGTAATACTCCTATTTATGCCACGTGTCAATGTTAATAAATATACAGGCTGGTTCAAGGAAATTGGAAGATTTCTGGGTGCTATAAATGTCGAAAAAAAAAAACAGTTGCAACTACTCCCTGCAGACACTCATGGAGCCATTGCCGAAAGTTCCGCATCACATCACATAACATTGGCAAAACAATAATGCATCCGTCAAAGTGAATGTGAAATTCTCCTGCTCTAACCCAATGGTAGGGGAGGTAAGGAGGTGTAGAGTCGGGGCCCCTTTTTCACAACCTGTATTGACAGCACACACCTGTTGAAGGAGGATGGAGGAGAGGCGGCTGCACTGCACCTCATTACCTCCCCTACCACTCAGTACCAATGGAGCTTTGGACAGTTACGCAGCATGCGTTTGCCATTATGGCATATTATCAACGAGGTGAAAATTTGGTATATGCACAGCGTGCATTTCGCGTACACTTTGTCATTCCTCGGAATCGTACAGTGCCAAGAGCATATGCCATCAGGTCGCGGATTACCACCTTCTAGGGCACTGGTTCAACAGTCAGGAAAAGAGGAGTAAATGTGAGAAGAGCGAGAACACCAGAGAATGTTGAGCTGGTAAAACAAGCGTTCACAAGTTCACCCCGATTTGTCTGTCGTCATGCCACGACTCTTGGGATAAAGTGCAGTAGTGTGAAAAAAATGTTATGTAGCGACATCAATTTTCGACCCTACAAAAGTCAAGCTCTGAAAGCATTGAACGCTTGCGATTACGGATCCAGAAATGCTTTTTGTCGAGACATGTTGAATCGGAAAGATGAAGACCCAAAGATCATCTACAATCTGTGGATGAGCGACTGGTCTGACACAAATCCTCAATATCTGCATAAGGCCTCTCCACTAATCTCATGTTACTTTTTGTTGCACTATGTCGTCCTCTCGCCTTATCGGCCCCTACTTTTTTAAGGATGCGGCTGGAAATCCTGTAACTGTCACTTCCACCTGATACACTGAAATGTTGCAAACCGTCTTCATCCCAGCTCTGGGACAGTATCCGGCAACAACAACACATTTTTTTTAACAAGTTGTGGAGCGACAAGTCACACCCCAAAGTTGTCGATGGAAACCTTATGTGGCATGTTCCCGAATCACGTTATCTCCAGACACAGGGATTTTGAATGGCCTCCCAGGTCCCTCGACCTTACAGCATGTGATTTCATCCTCTGGGCATACCTCAAAACCAAAGTGTTCGAGACCACTCTCCGAGGGAAATAGCAGACTTTAGACAAAGGATTCGTGACGAAGTGGCTGCGAATCCCTTGCCAATGTTACGTGATGTGATGCGGAACTTTCGGCAATGGTTTCAGAAGTGTCTGCAGGCAAATGGATTCATCTGATAGATGTGATTTTTAAAAGTTGAATTAGTGAACACTTAATTGCTGTTTATGCTGATCAATTGTGTAATATTTCATTGTTTTGTTTGTAAATTTTTTATAATACCCTGAAATCTTCTTATTTCATTGAACCAACCTGTATTACTACACAAACACAATACATAAATATCCATGTTCTTCCATGCAAAGTGCATGCCCTTATAACACATACTACCCCCAGTCCGTTAACACAAAACCAAATATTTCCACATTCATAAACGTCATGTCTTCGTGCTGTGCGCTGGAAGGCGAAGTATTTGCAACAGAAGCTACACCAGCATGGTCTCGGTAGTGCTGAAATTGATGCATTGGTAGACCCAGATATCTTGGCTGTCGTCATATCAGAAGCAGCAGGAACTTGTGATGGTATTGTGGTCGTGGAAAGCGATGTTGCACCTGGTGATTAGTTCACAGGTTCGTCATTCGTACAGGTTTTAGCCGATGGTGGCAGTGGCCAAGAACGAAAATTTATTACTGCAATACATCACACCATAGAAAAAGGTTGCAGGAACTCTCTCTTGCAGAACTGGCACCGAAGAATCATTGAGGCCCACAATTTAACTTTGCAAAATATCGTTGTGGTAGAACTGCGACCCACACAGATATTTTATGTGGATGGTATTCTTCATATAACCATGAATTTTATGCANTCGTTGTGGTAGAACTGCGACCCACACAGATATTTTATGTGGATGGTATTCTTCATATAACCATGAATTTTATGCATTGGTGGGATGTAATGGTTCAATAATAATTTGTTGCAGTATCTGCAGCAATAGGTTTTCTATGGCAGAGGTGAAGAAGTTGATGACCCGAACACTTCAGGAGATGGCACTGCAAAAGAAATGGATGGTACAGCCAAAGAAACAGATTTTTCAGTAAAAACAAATACAGTCAATTTATTCAAAGGAGTGGTCTANAAATGGATGGTACAGCCAAAGAAACAGATTTTTCAGTAAAAACAAATACAGTCAATTTATTCAAAGGAGTGGTCTACCCCGTCGAAAAAGACGAATACATCACACCCGAAGAAGTCGATGGCACCATACCAACCTCTGTCGATGATGCTACTGCTTGCACTGAGCCCACGACCGATGTCTCCATAGTATTTATGTAATTTGCTGTCACCTACTGAGACGATTTGAATTTCACCTCGACCACTATCAAACTAAACTCCTTAACATGAACACAGCTGCCTATATATCAACACAATAAAGTAACAAATTACAAGAATAACCCATAAGATTAAAGACGACCTGGCATAAATTAATGTTTTCGCCATACTATTTCCTCCTCCCCTAGAAGACGTACTCGGCCATAATTCACTTAGCGATGTGTTGCAGTCCTTGAAACTTCTAAGTATAGTATAAGCTCTAGCTAGCATATGACATGAAATTTAATCTATAAGACTTTATTATTTATGTACCAACAGCCAACTTAGTAGTCAACATGGATGCAAAAATAAAATTTATAATTTCACTTACAACTATCCCATTATCAACAAAATATTTAACCACAACTGACAGAAAAATTAAAATCACAAAACCTACTATCAACAGTAAAATCTGTTGCCACCGCTAACCGAAAAAATAATTTAAAATATATATAAATCGTCACACGTATCCCATCAGAAGTGAAATTTTTAGCCAACACTGACAGGAAAAAAACAATTCTGGGGAAATTTTATATAGAGAGGGTAAAGAAAATACGCCCACGAAACTTTAAAGAGAAAAACTCTAGTCACATCCTTACTCTAAGATGATGCGTAGTTACAGTCACATGTGCAGAAGCATAATACATTTGCTTTCGACAAAAAAATTATGTTTGAGGACGACAAAACTATTAAACACACCCTTCGAGCTGCAGTACCCATACACAACCCACACCCACCTCCGTGGAATCTGCTCAATGCATAAGCCGATCATACTGGCATGCCCACATGTACAGTGTACACACATGCGCGAGGGTAGACATCACACAACCTTCGCTCCTTATGACCAACATGAGAAAAAGACGAAGTATTTTCCCCGAGATGTAAGTTTCCAGAGTTGCTTACAGAAATATTCAAGACTATTAATTCTGACACAGAAATCTCTCAAACACACACACATTAATAATAATTTTGAACTAACTATAATCTAGGAACATCTATGAAAGTAAATTTGCAAAAACCGTAAAACTACACACAAAAACTGAATTTTTTAAAAATTACTGCAGGTCCCTTTGCGATGATTACTACTTTGCCCACATGGAATGAAATTATCCATCGTTATCCTTAATTACTTTGTCATCCATAAAAATAGTTTTTTCTAGCCTGCACAGTGCCCCCACCCCCTTCCCTCTCTCTCGCTCTCGCTCTCTCTCTCTCTCTCTGTCTCTCTCTCTCTCTCTCTCTCTATATATATATATATATATTTATTTATCTATATCTATATATACATACACAGGATGGGGCGGAATTTTACCTACAAAATTAGTGAGGTGATTCCTTTTACAAAATCAAGTAGAAAATATAAAGGATGCTTTATTCCTACATTGAATATTAAAGGAAATATGAGCCCTCGAAAATTGAGATTTGAAAATGTATCTTTGCAAGTTATCGAGAACGAAGTGAAATAAAAGAACAAAGAAACAAGAGTAAATTCACATTTATAACTTCTACCGAAACGAATAGCACGGGTGGCCACCCTCTTATTGCAGGCAACATAGCTACTGTCAGGAAGTATGAATGTTTGATGATGGTTTATTGACCAGTACGACCTAAATAACAAAAATGACCTTTTCGTTGCAAATGCACAGGCCCCACCGTTTAAGTGTACAATGCACACAAATATTCCTCTGCAGCAATACAGGGCCTAGTACCTAGGCAATACTTCATTAATGTGTGTATGCCCACTGTACAGACGACGGTGGAGGACAATTGTAACACGTACTGAAAACAATATGTACCATACATTAATAAGCTGGAAAAACGTAAGCCACCTGTTCCTTTGTGGCGACAGTTGGTGTGTGGTTCCCTGCTTTATACATATGTTGTTCGAGGCTGTTCACAGTTAATTGAGCACAAGTGAAAGCACTACTTAATAGCTACTTTTTTGCTCATGTTGAATAGTTTTTATAAACAGTATAAAAACTTAACATTGGCATGCTTTATTCATGCACCTGTTAGGAGGAAATGAATAACATAATGAACGATACCGAAGTATTACAATGAATACTATGAATTGTAAGTATCAAGGATGTTTACCACATCCTTTCCCTTGAGCAATGTACACCGAAGACCAAAATAGTTTGCGATAACAACTTTTGTCACATTTTCATAGCATAAGTATGTATGATAAACCTCCAGTGGGGAGTGAAGCTTTCCAATGGTCGGCGTACAAACAGGTTCCCAATCGCGGGCGAAATAATAATCGGAATGTGTAAACAGGTGTCAAATAGTCGCTCAATGCTGTAACAATAACAATATGGGCGTGAGTAAAACAGCTATTACAGTATCTACTGCTGCGCGGATAGGCAACACTTGTGACTTTAGTCTAACATTAGGCTGCTCTGTACAATGTGACACACTGCAAGCTTGACGAAAAGGTTATCATGGCATTTACACCACTTATGCGACCGTGGCCCATTAAATGCCGAAACGAAATGTATATAGCAGCTGCGAGCGCAATAAGGCACCACTTATCTTTCTGTAAAGTGTACGCTATGTCGACATAACGCAATGCTTTACAAGGCCTAAACGTACAGACATGCTACTGGTATACGGGGCAGCAAAATGAAATGGACGAGAAGCGCAAATAATGTACAGGGACCGATTTTGAACAGACTACAGCCACACCACACCACATTTGTGAATGTGGAGCGGCTGAAGATGGTAGCAATCTACCATCTTCAGCTTTGACGATGGCGTTCACCATCGTCGAAGCTGCCGCAGTTTTTTTTCGATTTTTTTTTGTTTTTTGAAATTTATTTGTAAAAATAAATTTTTTGTAATATTTTTATTTTTTTTTATTTTTTTAATTTCAATTTGACCTTGACCTTTTGACAGGTAAACAAACTGACCATCGTCTTAGTGGAATGCAAGAGCATGGTGTTTATATACTGGCCTAAAAAATGANTCGATTTTTTTTTGTTTTTTGAAATTTATTTGTAAAAATAAATTTTTTGTAATATTTTTATTTTTTTTTATTTTTTAAATTTCAATTTGACCTTGACCTTGTGACAGGTAAACAAACTGACCATCGTCTTAGTGGAATGCAAGAGCATGGTGTTTATATACTGGCCTAAAAAATTANGTGACAGGTAAACAAACTGACCATCGTCTTAGTGGAATGCAAGAGCATGGTGTTTATATACTGGCCTAAAAAATTACTGCCATCCTGGGATCCTTTGATAGAGGACTGAGTTCGAGACTTGGATCTATACAAACTATTAATCCTCTTACGTACTTTGACTATTAATTCTCTTTCGCACTTTGACCAAATCTGGTGATTTACTTTTCCTAGTGATGTACGTGAACTTAATATTAGCATGGTTATGATAAATGAATAACGCTAAAATGATAATAATAATATGACATCATCCAAGATGGTCGTCGTCTCAAGAATTCTTCGATAGAGAACTGAGTTCAAGCCTTGGAACTATACAAAATATTAATTCTCTTTCGTACTTCGACTAAAACATCTAATTTTCTTTTCCTAGTGATGTACGTGAACCTAATTTTAGCATGGTTATTATAAATGAATGACACTGAAGTAATAGTAACATATATATTTTACCTTTCTTTAACAGATGTGAGAGACGGGTCATATAGTCTCATTACATATAATTATTCCAGCTTGTAGGAAGAATGCGTGTGTGCATACATGTTACTTGTAGTCTATTTATGACTCGCCTAGTTGCTATGACCTGCAGCGTGCATGGTACTTGCATCTTGTTTATGATCCAATTTCTCACCCAACATACACGACGACTACTGTCCCTCTCTCTCCCTCTCTCTAGAGTATACAGTAATTGTAATCATTCTGTCTGTCTCAGTTGCTATTCAGACTTCGGCAAGTGAACAGTGTCTAAGATGAACATGCTCTTCATCTTCGGCGATGGAAAATAATCGGGAAAGTTATTTGTTTCTTTACTGTAAGACGACTCTTTTCTCAAACGCCGTCATACTCGACGAGCATGGAACTTGCCATCACTAGGATGTCAGGTGAAAGGATGCTGAACGGAATATGAGAAAACCGAAGTGGAATGGTAGAGCATGAGACATGTCTCCTTCAGGGTGCCAGGTAAATGGTTGATAGAAGGAATATGAGAAAACCAAGGTGGTATGACTGTTGTACTGACCAGGATGGTCTGCTCTTGTCTCGTACTATCTAAAGTCTCGTGGAGTATCTGACACTTGTGCAATATGTTCTGGTTGGTTGGTAAGTACTTATAACTTGTTTAGTTTAGATTGTTTATATTTTATATATCTGTTTGCGATGGTATGTGGTAGTGTTGACCTTATCGTTCTCCATACTTCACGACTCTGTCATAGTATTTNATATCTGTTTGCGATGGTATGTGGTAGTGTTGACCTTATCGTTCTCCATACTTCACGACTCTGTCATAGTATTTTATTTAGTCTAATGTTACATATGTTGTTCGTCGCTTGTTTGAATTTGTGTGTGTCTGTAGCATAGCTCAGACGTAGGATGTATGTCAGAAATATAGTTTTACTATTTATTTTGCTGTACTAACCAAGGCTACAAAGACTGTTTTTTCAGACTCACTGTGTTGTCTATCATAGCAATATGTGTTATACAGTGCTCGTCACTTGTACAATATATGTTAATAGGTGATAATAACTACTATTGTTTTATTTTTATGCCTGCTAGTATCCGCATTTCGAGAGTGTATTTTTTTGGTCTAACACAATGTATATTGTGAGTTGTATGTGCAATATGCAGCGGTCAGTGGGAGTTTGTAACTATTTACCCATACATTTTTTAAAGTATCTAGTCATTAACATATATTAGTGACATAGACTCTTGCACGACCACTGGTTTTCATACCCTATGTTTAGTAGCAAGCAAAGTATAATGTAATGTTGTATAAACTTCGATGATAGATAGTATAGACTAATTAACATATTGTAGATTTTTTTAGGTTGGTTCGTGTGAACATAAGTTCTTTTTCCAGCTGTTTACTAAAGTTCTCGTCGCAATAGNTGTAGATTTTTTTAGGTTGGTTCGTGTGAACATAAGTTCTTTTTCCAGCTGTTTACTAAAGTTCTCGTCGCAATAGCAACACTGATGGGCGGAATGCCTGTTGTACTTATCGGGATGGTCTGATCTTGTCTAGCATCGTTATCTAAAGCATTCTACAGCCCCAGAACACTTGTGTAATATGTGCTGGTTGGTGCGTGTTTATAATTTATTTTCTTTAAAACTTCTTTTTTTTTTAAATATCTGTTTTGTATCTGTATGAATATACTATACGCAAAGGTGAGTGTTCTTCATGTAGGAATTCAGTCATATGGCCTGAAGATTATCGTGGCCCTAGCAGGTGATATGTGACTTTGGAGCCTTACATAACACTCACTCGGCTAGTGTTATTCGTAAAACTTAACAAGACCTGCACGGTGCTTGCGTCGTCACCCAACCATCTGAACTGTCTCACATATTCCCTAGCAAATGACAACGGTCGCGTTCTACTGTTAGTGATGTACACCGATTGTAATAGACCGTTTCATTTGGTTTGTAAGGAAGTTATTAGCTAGTCTATAATACTGTCCAGAACAGTCTGGTATTGTATATCATCATAAATTTTTTTTTCATTCTATGTCTGGTTGTTAAGAGCTAGCCATGTTAGCGATAACTCGAGCTGTCGTCCTTGTGTATGACTAATGGTAATCGTTTATATTAATATATTTTTTTTTACAGTTACCATGACTATGTGTACATGTATGTATTACATTAGTATATATCTTGCTTTTTGCTAATCTCAGTTTGTTGTATGTTATNTGTAGATTTTTTTAGGTTGGTTCGTGTGAACATAAGTTCTTTTTCCAGCTGTTTACTAAAGTTCTCGTCGCAATAGTAACACTGATGGGCGGAATGCCTGTTGTACTTATCGGGATGGTCTGATCTTGTCTAGCATCGTTATCTAAAGCATTCTACAGCCCCAGAACACTTGTGTAATATGTGCTGGTTGGTGCGTGTTTATAATTTATTTTCTTTAAAACTTCTTTTTTTTTTAAATATCTGTTTTGTATCTGTATGAATATACTATACGCAAAGGTGAGTGTTCTTCATGTAGGAATTCAGTCATATGGCCTGAAGATTATCGTGGCCCTAGCAGGTGATATGTGACTTTGGAGCCTTACATAACACTCACTCGGCTAGTGTTATTCGTAAAACTTAACAAGACCTGCACGGTGCTTGCGTCGTCACCCAACCATCTGAACTGTCTCACATATTCCCTAGCAAATGACAACGGTCGCGTTCTACTGTTAGTGATGTACACCGATTGTAATAGACCGTTTCATTTGGTTTGTAAGGAAGTTATTAGCTAGTCTATAATACTGTCCAGAACAGTCTGGTATTGTATATCATCATAAATTTTTTTTTCATTCTATGTCTGGTTGTTAAGAGCTAGCCATGTTAGCGATAACTCGAGCTGTCGTCCTTGTGTATGACTAATGGTAATCGTTTATATTAATATATTTTTTTTTACAGTTACCATGACTATGTGTACATGTATGTATTACATTAGTATATATCTTGCTTTTTGCTAATCTCAGTTTGTTGTATGTTATCCTTTCTGAATTTTATTTACATATATGTTTCATATTTACTTGGTTCGGAAATTATAGCTAACACAATGCTTAGGCTATATATATACATATATATATATGCACATTTAGCCTTTTCGTTGTCGATTTTGAGAGCTTCTGTATTTATTCCTCAAGTAACTCGTCGATATGGAACAGGGTTTTAGATACNTTTTCGTTGTCGATTTTGAGAGCTTCTGTATTTATTCCTCAAGTAACTCGTCGATATGGAACAGGGTTTTAGATACTATACAAATAACCTATTAATTATATTTCGGACTTTGACAAATCTGGGTTTTTTCTGAGTGGTGGAGGTGAACTTAATATTGACAAGGGTTAAGATAAATGAATAACACCGAAATTGTCTACATACTTTTACCTTTACTCACAGACATGACATAATACAAATACATAATCATATTTGATACATGCTCGACATAGTGTTCATTCGAGCGATACCTTTATGCTGGGTGTTTTAGAAGAACAATATATTCTGTGAGCATTCAAGACACCCTTATTAGAATATACTGCACAGCAGTTATCAAATGGGAAGGTCTTGTAGATGGTAGCAAATTTGCAGTTGCTCTCTTCATGTCGTTTGGCGCAGCTGCGCTTCTGAATGTCTTGCCGCAATACTTGCACTCGGTTCCCGATGAACGACAAATATAGCATTTGCATGTATTGTTATGTCTATACACACTATCACTTCTGATAAACATGGCACCACAGGTATCACAGTTGAACGTTTTGTGTGCCGGGCTGAACATGCAATGGCAACATTCATGCCAGCGTGAATTATAACTTGTGTTAAAAGTATTTCCACAGTAGTTACATTGATGTTGTATCGTTTGCATCGAGTCTTCAGGATCACTTTCTGTTGACCATGTTGTAGTCTGTAAATCTTCAACCATTGGTTCTGTCTTCAATTTATAGAAGGGTAGCCCGATTGTAGTAGTTACGTTGACATCATCATGTGTGTAGTAGCTCTTCAATATACTGACGTGTGACGTCTTTTGGGAATAGGAGCATCGCTGACACACTTTGCGAGCGTATCCCAGTTGACACTAGGCAGGTGGCGGGCCGCAGTGACACGTGTCCCGCGGCTAGGTCTGCCCTACCACTCTCCCACCCCCGTACGCCTCTAACCCGCCGTGAGATCTGTTGAGCGCGAAGGTTTCACGAGATATCGAAACGCAGTGCGCCTAAATTTAGGGAAACGCACCACGAAGAAATAGCTGACGAGCTGGATATTGGAGCCTACAATGCCCCCTCCACCACCAAACCTTCAGAAACCAGGACACATGCGTTGAACGGCATTGTTCTGCATCCTAACCCCTCACACCCTCCCCCCACAAGGCGACACGTGCCGACAATTAAGGATGGAGGCTGGCGTGCATAAAAACCCCTTTTCGAGAGCAGTGGGAAGACAGTTCATTAGTACCGCGCCGAGGGGTTAGATCAGTAGACAATCGAGCAGCCAGTTGAAGATCGCCGCGCAGAGAGAGGTCAGCTGCGCCATTTGGCCGGGGGCAAATCGGACCCCTGGCCACGTCAGTAGAACATCACCACAGTGAGACGGCAGCAACAGTGGGTCTTTGCCAAAGGCCGCCCATCGCCGGAGCTCACCCACCACAGCTGACATCATTCCAGCAAGAGCTAAGTATACAATCACCGTCAAGAGAAGCCCCCCTCCATCACGAAGTCGTTAGCAGTCAATCCGAGTAACCAAATTATCACAGTACCACACTTCTCAAGTGCTGATGTATTATATTTATGTTGAATTCGAGACAATATATTCGTCCTTCAAATTGAAAAAGCCAAAGTCTACATTATTACAAACCCCTTAACCTTCAAGCACATTATAGTCGGTGCTTGGAGGCATTAACAACGATACTATAAGCCACTCTGTCTTCCACAGTGGTGGTATAGCATCAATACCTTGCTTTTGATGTCGATGTTGGTGATGTTTAAGTCTTCATCCATTGATTCAGTCTTCAGTAAAAGACAGCTTTCCAAACCAGTGCTCGACAATGGAATGATCTTCATTTTACTTGATGCTTGCTTATATTATACTGTAAACATGTCAATTTGCATTGCTTGTCTTGGCATTCCTCAGTGGAAGACTGCTGGTTTATGATAGACTACCATCTTCGCTAGTACCGATACACTTTCAAAAGCCTCGCATAACATGTTAGGCTCCTTCATCATTGTCCTTTATGTTAAGTCGCCGATGATGAAACACTTTCGCGAGCTTCGCATAGCATGTTAGGTTCTTTCATCCTTGTGTATGGTGATGTCATTTAAGATAGACTGCTCGTTTCGCCAGTTACGAGAGCCTTGCATAACATGTTAGAGTCCCTTTATCGTTATGTGCAGCAGTGCCCTTTATGTCAGCTTTGTTAGTGTCAAGATGCTTTCGAGACATGCCAGGCTTCTTTGTCATTGTATGCGACAGCGGCCTTTATGTTAGGCCAGCGAGAGCCTCGCATAACCTGTTAGTCTCCTTTATGCGTGATGGTGTTCTCTCTTTATTATATCGAAAGCTTACATTTATGCTTTATGTCTCTTCGCATTGTCTGCATATGAAAACGATATATTACAATAGTGATGTGACTGTTACTGCCATTGTTTTCATAGTAGTGTGCATTGCCTTTAATGCTTTAGCATTGTGTATGGCTGGGAAGACTCTGAGATAACCCTCATGCATATGTTGAGAATACACTGAGACAACCCTCCTGGCTTGGCATGCAAGAGTGTGATCATCTCGTAGCAAGTAATTAAAATTATAATCGAATTAGCGAAGACTTGACCCTTTCGAGATGACGGGAGTGATGTTATGAAGTTGCCGAACGTATCTTACACGATACGGAACTTATGCGCACCTATGCTTGTAGGGCTTAAATTGATTTGTGATAATTATATATATATATATAGGACATAAATAACACTACGATGATTTGTGTTGTCAGGAACGGTATATCTATTATGAGTTTGCTGCCTGTATGTTAACCAGTTCGAAAATTACGAGCACCTATGCTTATAGGGCTTAAATGATTCTGTGATATTTTTTTTTGCATTGTCGAGGGTGTGCTGAGTATCAGAACCTGCTATGCTTATATGCTGTGTGAAGGTACATGATAAGAGGGTAATGAATACAAACATTCTTCAGCCATGATGAATGGTACTAGCTTGTAGGTGTTGATATCTCTTAGCCAATCAGAGCATCTCCCAGAATGTTAGGTAAAATCCCTCAATCTCCCATTGACGAAAAGGAGTCATATAATGAAGAGCCATTGCANCATCTCCCAGAATGTTAGGTAAAATCCCTCAATCTCCCATTGACGAAAAGGAGTCATATAATGAAGAGCCATTGCAGCATATGTATAAATGTATTTCTCGGGGGGAGTCGACGAAGCCCCGAACCACTTGGCTCTAGCAAACAATGAATAATNGCATATGTATAAATGTATTTCTCGGGGGGAGTCGACGAAGCCCCGAACCACTTGGCTCTAGCAAACAATGAATAATACTTAAAATAGTTTACCTATTTTTGAAACTCTCGCTTGCTGGGGTGTGTGCAAAACGACTTTCTAAGCATTATATCAGTTAGTATCTCGTTAAGCGTCTTGGGAGCAAGACCGACAACAGACGGGTCTACTGTACATGTGTGTACATAAATTTTACGTACTGATGCCGTGAGTGTAAAGCATATGTAAAATGTATCCCGGGAGGAGTCGTGCAAAGCCAGGCTGTTGCAAAAACTAATAATCATACTAGTTTACATATTTTTCCGAAACTCATGTCGGGCTGGGATGATGGTGTGTTTGTGTGTAATACTAATTTGCGTACTGATTGGTCGAGAGTACACTGTATTTAAACATANGCTGGGATGATGGTGTGTTTGTGTGTAATACTAATTTGCGTACTGATTGGTCGAGAGTACACTGTATTTAAACATAGTATTTTTTTCTTGTGGTATAGCTGTGATACTTGTGTCTTGGAAGTGCTCGCATATGTCAGTGTGCTAAGGATTGTCTGACATTTTTGGCGTGTCCGACTGTAACATCTTAATAATTATTTTACGAAGTCTTTTACGCTACACACTCACTCGCACACGAGGTCTGGGGACAGAGCTATAACAAACTTGGAATACTTTNAACGAAGTCTTTTACGCTACACACTCACTCGCACACGAGGTCTGGGGACAGAGCTATAACAAACTTGGAATACTTTTTTGGAATGCTGCTCATTGTATTGGAGAGGTGGACGCATCTGCTGTGACTGGGGGATAATTATTTTTTAACAATGTCCCATTAACTTAATGTCTGCCGTGTCTGGATATATTTTTTAAAGACGTCCCATTACTTTAATGTCTGTTGACTGCCCTCGTATTTGCAGTGTCGTTGGGGGCATATCTGAAGAGCATGNCTGGATATATTTTTTAAAGACGTCCCATTACTTTAATGTCTGTTGACTGCCCTCGTATTTGCAGTGTCGTTGGGGGCATATCTGAAGAGCATGGCGTATATCTAGTATGAAGGACTTAAATGATAATGGCATTTGGGAAGACTCTGAGATAACCCTCCCAGCTTGGCACGAAAGAGCATAAAGTATGTAATCTCGTAGGAAGAACAATGCAATAGTGTGAAGTTTAACATGTCATCTCCGCCGGGCGTCACGCACAGCCTGGCTGTTGCAAAACTTATAATCATACTAGTTTACAAATTATTTTTAATATTTCCGAAACTCACATCGGGCTGGGGCTATGGTGTGTAAAACGTATTTCTCGACGAGTCGTCGGTGTCACGCACAGCCTGGCTGTAGCGAAATATTAATAATCATACTACTTTACATATTTTCCGAGACTCGCATCGTGCTTGGTGTACGAAAGGAAAAATACTATATCTTTAAATATATAATTTCCATCACTCACAGCATGCTGTACATAAAACCCTATTTATCACGGTGGTTCGGGGGCTTGCATCATGGCAGGTGAGTGGGGCTGTATTGGAAACATTTATTATTTAAAAAAGTTTTTTGAATTACTTTTCCACATTTTGTGTTGGCGCATTTGTACGAAACTGCCATTTCTCTCTCTAGGACGCTGGCCATGGGGGTCTGTGGCTATAATGGAATACCCATCTCAGTGGTTATGCTATGCAGATGGAAAGTGGGAGGACAAGGCTGCATCAAATATGTGCATGGTTTCTTTTGGGTACTGACTGAGCGTAAAGCACATATTTTTCTCGCACCCACACACCACCTGGCTACAATTAATATTCATCCTAACTCTTTAAATATATATTTCCATCGCTCACATTGGGGAAGAGATAGTAAAATTATTTAAAGTATTTTCTCTCGACGAGACAGGGGCTATAACCGTATTTTTTCATAAAATACTTCCCGCATTGCTCAAGCCTATATGTGTGTTGTCACATTTTTACAAACCCATAATTTTCTTAAGCAAACATATATAAATGTCAATTTGATTTTGGGAAGACTCTGAGATAACCATCCAGACTTGGTATGCAAGAGCATTAAGTATATCTAGTATGAAGGACTTAAATTATAANATAATTTTCTTAAGCAAACATATATAAATGTCAATTTGATTTTGGGAAGACTCTGAGATAACCCTCAGCTTGGAATGAAAGCAGTGATGTACATCTAGTATGAAGGACTAAAATGTTAATCATATTTGGGAAGACTCGGAGATAACACTCCCAGCTTGGCATGCAAGAGCATGAAGTATATAATCTAGTAGGAAGGACTTAAATGATAATCTAATTTGGCAAGACTCTGAGATGACTCTCCTGGCTTGGCATGCAATAGTGTGATGTATATCTAGTAGGAAGGACTTAAATGATAATCGATTTTGGGAAGAATCTGAGATAACCCTCCCAGCTTGGAATGCAAGCATGTGGACTCTGAGATAAGCCTCTCAGCTTAGCATGTAGGAACATGAAGTATATCATCTTGTAGGAAGGTCTTAAATGTTAATTAATTTTGGAATTTCTCTGTGATATCCCTCCCTGCTTGGCATGCAAGAGTGTAATCATCTAGCAGGAAGGACTTAAATTATAATTTATTCTGGGAAAACTCTGAGATATCCCTCCCACCTTAGCATGCAAGAGCATGAAGTTTAACATGTCATCTATCCTTTGTGTCACTGCGGCACCCCATTGAAATGGAATGCGAGAGCGTGAAGATTAACATGTCATCTATCTGTTGCATCACTGTGGCACCCTGTCGAAATGGAATGCGAGAGTGTGAAGTTTAACAGGTCATATATCCGTTGCATCACTGCGGCACCCCATCTAAATGGAGTGCGAGATCGTGAAGTTTAACATGTCATCTATCTGTTGTGTCACTGCAGCACCCTGTTGAAATGGAATGTAAGAGCGTGAAGTTTAACATGTCATCTATTCATTGCATCACCATGGCACCCCGTCGAAATTGAATCCTAGAGCGTGAAGTTTTACATGTAATCTATCTGTTGCATCACCACAGCACCCTGTCGATATGGAATGTGAAAGCGTGAAGTTTAACATGCCATCTATCCATTGCCTCACACAGCACCCTATCGAAATGGAATGTGAGAGCATGAAAAATAACATGGCATCTATCCATTGCATCACTGTGGCACCCTGTCGATATGGAATGCGAGAGCATGAAGTTAAACATGGCATCTATCTGTTGCATCATTGTGGCACCCTGTCGAAATGGAATACGAGAGCATGTAGTTTAACATGGCATCTATCTGTTGCATCACTATGGCATCCTGTCCAAATGGAATGCATGAGCATGAAGTTAAACATGTAATCTATCTGTTGCATCACTGCGGCCCCTTATCGAAATGGAATAATAGAGCACGAAGTTTAACATGTCATCTATCCATTGCATCACCATGGCACCCCATCAAAATGAAATGCGAGAGCGTGAAGTTAAACATGTCATCTTTACGTTGCGTTACCGTGGCCACCCGTAGAAATGGAATGCGAGAGCATGAAGTTTAACATGTCATCTATTCATTGCATCACAGCGGCGCCCTGTCGAAGTTGAATGCGAGAGCATGAAGTTATGAAGGACTTAAATGAAAATCTAAATTGGGAAGACTCTGATATAACCCACCGGCTTGGAATGCAAGTGTGTGAAGTAATAATAATACTTTAAAAATGTTTTCGCAAAATCCCTCAATCCTTTTTTGCCCGAAAAGGAGTCACTGAGCCAGATTGTGTGGTCATTGAAAAAAATTTAAAAAAATTAAATTTTGAATTAAAGTTTTGGAAATTTGGGAAATTTTTTAGGGAAAAAGGAACATTTTGACTTTTTTGGGGGTAAATCATTGAACCGATTTAAACCATATTTTGTTTCCTGACAGCGCAAGGTGTAACTATTAAATTCAGATGTGAATATTGTTATTTGTCCAACATTTTGGAAGATAGCGCCACATGAAAAAATTCAGCTTTTACATTATACCTCGAAAACTACTGAACCAATTTTAGCAAAATTGGCACATAACTAATACTATGATAAGCCAGGTAAACATAATCAATTGAAATTTATTAGGCACTTATTTTCAAATTGGAACACATAGAAATTCTTTTAGGTTTTTAGGTTTATTTGGTATAACTACCATACTGTTTGGCATTTTCAAAAAAAATTTTGTTCGCAGGCATTATCTATTACAAGCATCATATAAGCAAAAACAACAACCATTAATTATGTTTTTGTGTAATATCTCGGGAAACGATTGACCAATTCCTACGAAATATGGCAAACAAGTAGTTCTGTGGTAGGTTATGTTAACTGTCATGTTTTATGTATGTCAGGCACTTATTTTCAAAATAACAGCCATGTAGCTGTTTTAGTTACATATGGTAAANTTGTCATGTTTTATGTATGTCAGGCACTTATTTTCAAAATAACAGCCATGTAGCTGTTTTAGTTACATATGGTAAATCTTCGAAACCACGTAATTAGTTCCAACAGAACTTTATATACTGGATGTATATAAATATTAACCATCAAATATGTCCACACACAATCTCTTTTGTCCACCATGTTGTAAAATATAATCACATGAAAAATTAATATTACATGATATATCAGAAAAACAACCGATTTACACCAAATTTTACGAACAAGCAGCACTATGGCAGGACATGTAAACTTATAAACTTTGAGAGTGTTAGACAAACATGTTTTTAAAATGCCATACAAATATTTAAGCCCAAAACTTTTTATCTATGAACCTGNTTGAGAGTGTTAGACAAACATGTTTTTAAAATGCCATACAAATATTTAAGCCCAAAACTTTTTATCTATGAACCTGTAAATTTTTTTTAAACTTAAATTTGTATGCTGACAGTATTTGTTATATCCACGAAAATGTTCTATGCAAAGCCTCAATTTCCTCCCATTTTGGATGAGAGCTCCACATGAAACAATACAGTTTTTTGCCTATCTCAGGAAACAATCAACTTAGTCATTCCATGTTTGGTGAAGAAGTTGTACTGTGGTAGGCCATATTAAATGATATGTTTTACGTGCGTAAGTCTCTTATTTACTGAATGGTGCATATACAAACATTTTAGCTTAGTGTGCTATATGTACGAACTAGTGGCAGATTTAAATTTTACCTTGTATATTGTATCTATGACAATCATGGAACATCCTAATAAATAAACGTTTTGTCATCCATTTAAGAAAATATTTACATGAACAATGGAGTTTTTATGACATATATCGAGGATCGATCAACCTATTTGTACCAAGATTTCTGGCAAGTATTGCTACAGAAGGGTAAGTACACTGAAGAGCCAAAAAAACTGGTACACCTGCCTAATATCGTGTACGGCGCCCCCCCCCCCC
>NQII01000580.1:167394-177489 GCA_002778355.1 Clitarchus hookeri | reverse complement strand
GTAGTCTATCCACTACACCACCGCGGCCCTGCTTAAATTGAGGACATAATTGTCACAGGGGCAACAGCCAATGAGATCATGAATGTGCGTTGATTGTAATTGAAGACCTTGAAGTTAAGCCTTACAGTCAGATGAATTCATAAAATTCCTGTGCTACAGTGTGATAGCTATATCACGCTAGACAGGCCTTTACCAAACTAAGCCGTGTTGATAATATTGTTCTTTGGCTGCTTCTTTTACAAAATCTATTCAACATGGCCACGCGGAAGCTAAGACCTAATTATCATCGTGTGCTTATATGAAAAGTATTGCAGTGAAGTTGCAATCTATGTGTTTGATCTTTCATAAGACTTAACGGCTCGTCAATGGCGTAGTCAGGATAGACGGAACAAGTTGTTCGCACGAGCAGGAATGGGGAAGGAAACGGCCATTGCTTGCGTTATGGCACCATTTCGGCATTCGCCTGGGGTAATTTAGGAAATCCAATGGAAAAGAAAGTCAGGGTGGTTGACCCAAGAATCAAATTAGGGTAACATCAAGTACGAGTCCACTGCGTTACCACTCAATCTTGTTTAAGTGCTTGTTAGCTTTCGATGATATGTGAATGTGTGTGTGTAACATTTACGTTTGCACAGCAATGTTGTTGTAAAGGTGGCATTGTGCAATAAAAAAAACATGTTACGTAACAAAAGTGTTTCCTGTCTTGTCCTGCCTGCCTCTGTGGCGTAAACGTCAACATATCCGACTTTAAATATAAATGCCGTTATTAGAAGTCCCATAGCTGGCAAGAATGATTTTAGAATTAGTTCGCGTTTAAGTTGTTAAGCGTCTTAGTCCAAAGGCGGAGGCACTTAGAAGGCCTTCTAACAACATCAGCCATGTATAATAATCTTTAGCATTCACAGCGATGAAACAAACATGCGGTCTTATGAAATTTATATAGCTTTGTATTGCATCGTGAAACCATAGAGTTTATATTAATGATAACACACTTGGTCCTGGACAGTCTTGTAACGAGTATACTCTTTCTATCAGATCACAGTTTGTAAGATACGAAGTAAAAGATTCTGCAATAAATTTCGAAAATCGGCTTCATGGCATGCGTTAAAACTGAGTACTTACTGAGGCAGCATCCACTCGAGTGTCCAAAGAACCGTGGAATCTAACTTACAGGTCTCTGAACTTGTAAAATTTTCCCTTTCGCTACTTACAATGGCCCTTGTGTCTTAATAAGGGCCCATCTCTATATTCCACGTTTCCAACTATCCGCCGCCAGTGAATGAATGCTATAGTCCGTTCACGGTTACTTCCATCTTTTCCGAAGCCGTGCTTAAGTTATACTTCCAGAATATTCCTTCGCCTCAGGAAAACAAAAAATAAACAAATCTAGAAAATTACACCACAGGAACAATGCACCGCATTCGTGCGCACTCAGTTATTATTTTTTTTTCATGAGTACTAATTCTTACTAGGCATTACCAACACACCTATTTCCGCACTGTTCTTATTCATATATATCATAAATGAAATATTATATTTTGTACATAAAATATAAATAAAATATTAATTTAACCAAAAGTAATGTACACTGAAGAGTAAAAAAAAACTGGTACACCTGCCTAATATCGTGTAACCCNGCCGCAAGACGACGTGGCATGGACTCGACTAATCTCTGAAGGTATGCAGAAGGCAATTCACACCATGGATCCTGCAGGACAATCCACAAATCCAATCTGTGCCAATTTGAAAAAGGGTTGCACGTCTGTCACGTTTAATGATTATCGTCAGTCGTCGTTTGTCCCGTTCTTTCACGATCTTTTTCCGGCCGCAGCAATTTCGAAGATGTGATGTTTTACCGGATTCCCGATACTCACGGTACACTCGTAAAGTGTTCGTACGCGAACATCCAAATGTTATCGCTACCTTGGAGATGCTATGTCCCATCTCTCGTGCGCCGACTATAACACCGCGTTAAAACTCACATAAATCTTGATAACCTGCATTGTAACAGCAGTGACTGATCTAGCTGCCGACCACATTGCGTTACTCTGATTGGTTTCATACCTTTGGATATAGTTCATTTCATACAAGAAGGCCACATCCTGACAGTCAGTGAGTGGCAAAATAATGTATTCAAAACAAACAACGTGCCATTTACAAAATCCTGTATCAGCTTATGCACAAACGAACAAAAGTTAATATTACATTTGCTATTCTGAGTGCACTGCCGACACACATTATAACAGTCGAAAATACGCGATAAGACAGAGTTCCAAGGTTAATTAATATATTTTTTTTACGTGGTCATAAAACAGCGGTTTTTAGTGTTAAAAACTAAACTTCGTGCTAAAGTAGAAATGTATAGGTGTAAAAATTTAAGTCACATTAAAACGATCCATATCCAAATGAAAAGCAATTTCGAAAACTTTTTTCATGTCTTATCCCCCTCTCCAACCCGGCTTTCCTTACGTGGTTGATATTAATTCCAAAATAATACAGAAATATTGCTTAAGATTGTTGGGTTATTTTTTCTAATAATCTGACTGACAAATATTTCAAATTCCTTTAGTTCCGAGCCAGTAATATAACAGGAGTAAACTTTACACAGGCGTTACTTCTTGAGAAAAAAATGTGGCTCAGAGCACGCGCTGAAATGTTGTGCGCGCCATCTGTGGGGTTATTTTCGAAGCAGTACAAGCCAGAAGAGAATAGCGTTCGTTTGCTTTATATAATATATTTACGAACAGATACCAATAGTTTTATTTTTCACGAGTTCTGCATAATTTTTAAAGTAACATATATTTCGTGTACAGCTTTTACGAACGACCCTACACACGCCCTTCAAACCTCTCGCCGCCTGCCGCGGCCACCCAAGAAGTTCACTAATTTCCGCACGAAGCAGCACCTCTTGGACGCGCTGACTCGTCGCATCAAAGCTTGTTGATGGCGAATTGATGCATAAACGAAAAGTAAACATTGGCGCGGCGATCGTCAACTGTCAAGAATGTGGCCTTCATATATGGTACAGAGTATATTTGCGTACGCACGCATATACCAGTTTTTTTGGCTCTTCAGTGTACTTTTATATAGACGGTAATATAAAACGCTTGTGAAACATGCCATATTTAGGTAACAACCAAACACGCCATGATTGGGCTATTTTTCAAGGGTTTGATTCAAAACGTGTAATGAAACAGCGAATAGACTATAATAGCAGATTAAGGTTGTATGGAATTCAGAATCACAAAGGAAGGGTTAATTTTTTAATTTAACACTGAGAGACATCCTCATGTCCTGCAATGGGCTGCTTTTCTGTGCAGATTTTTTTGCCTGTGAAAAAGTATTTCGCTTGAAATATTTAGCCCTGTTGAATCTTTAGTTGTTTTTACGACATTAAAAGATTACTACATCCCCATCAAAGATAAATTTAGCTTAAAAAAAGGCACGAGGGTGCATTTTCTCAAATGAATTTACTGTATATTAAATCCCGTTTCTATTTACGAGAACACTATTTTTTTATTAATAAAATTATCTCGCTATTCCGCTGACAGTCACGCAATATTATTCTGTACACAGAAAAGCAAGAGTCGCGTTTAGTGCAGGAGTTGTTGTAGCTGTGGCTGTAGACATATTCCTTCTATATCTCAAATGTGTGCTGGCCACAAAGTGTTAAATGGTATGCACGGAGATCCGAGTAGGCGCACGGCCCGATTGAGCAATTCCCCGACGTCACTGACTCGCCCCACCGCCTTCGTTATTACGGCCTGTACGAGCCGCCAACTACGTCTGGCAGAAGCTATTTCAGGCGCGCCCTGCAGTAGCCGGCGGGGAAAAATACCTACATCGCCCACGCGCCACTGTCGCGAAGCTCCGTATCTTCTCGGAACACTGATTTCATACGTCCCACCTTCATCCTCTCTCCCGCACGTTCCCTCTGCTTCGGGCGTCTCACGCGCCGCCATAACGCACTCTTGCTCAACCGGGACGACGATGAGGAACGAGCTTTGACCCCGACAGGTTTTTGCTCTCTTAACGACGAAGTAAATTGGAGTAGGGACGTTACGAAAAGGTGGAGGGTTGTATTTTTACTGCCTGCCTGTCTCTCCGTATTTCCAGCGTTACTACATCGTAATCTTGTTAGCAACGAGTAGGTTTCCGCCGGCAGATTCCGGCAGGCTATCCAAGTGCCGCTTTAAAAATTCCAGATAGCGTATTACCGAACTGCCTTTCAGGTTTCAAGTTATTGCTGTGAATTCCGTGAAGAAGTATGGATGAGGCGTTTTTCTGAATTTTCAAACAAAGTAGACTATGGAGATGACAATTAACATGTAATGTATGATGTTGACTGTTAAAAATTTAAACCTTAAACCTACATTCGTTTGTGTACACAAATATACATTCATTAAAAACACACACATATATATATATAAGACAAGATGCGAGAAATTGGGTTAACTTATACAGCCTGAATGACACTCACATGAGACATTTTATCTTTATTACACTTACGACACACGGACACGCAATGATATAAGGATGAGGCGTATCCCACTCTTCTGTCCTGAGCGAGGAAGACGTGTTGCCAAAACAAAAGATTGTCACGAATGTAAGTGGTGCAAAGGCAAATGGGAGCGCAACTGGGGAGCAAAGGCAGTGATGGTACAACATTGTGACGACAGTTCACAAGCTTAATATGGAATATTACTTTCTGTTTAAGTCGTTCAATTAACTGCATTAAAAACTTCAGGGTTTTCAGCCGATCTGATAATATTCACTCCCCCCTCCCCATCAACATTTTAATATTCTGAATATACCAGGGATATAAATATATATAAATAAATAAATATGTATATATACACACACACATATTTATATAAGTTGATGTATATATTTCAATGAATTGATATATATATATATATATATACACATATTTTTATTATTTGATGTATATATTTCAATGAATTGATATATATATAAATTCATTGAAAAAGAATAAGAAAGTGAAATGAAAATATTTTCTAAAACTTTCTTTCAGGTAATATAATTTTTCAACAGATTAGAAAGTTACTTGTAGATTCAACCATTTTGAAATATATTGCATTATTTTACATCTCAACAACAGATAAAATGTATCAAGCTAAGAGTTGAAACTTCTCGGTAGACAAATACAGCGAAAGTATACCGAAAAACTTAAACATTTTAAAATATCCCGAAAAATTATTTTTTTAATAAAATACATTGAACGGAACTACGTAATACAATTTATCATATCTTCATATTTTATTTCAACAATTTAATTTCATGCACAATTTTATTTTAATTTATTTTTCAATTCATTTTTTTAACGAATGCACATGTTTTTTTAATTTTAAATGATTTTTTTTTGTGTTCATATGAAGCCATTACCATAGGGATAAGTAAATTAAATTCTGCCAAGCTCTGAGGAGAGGTAAACCATATAATACATAAATTCATGGTTGCAAAATAACTACAGACAATTTAAGTAATATAAAATAACGTCACACACCACCAAAAATATATTTAAAAATGCGAAGGAATTAATTTAAGCAACATACTCTTAATTTGGAAAACATATAATTTAACTAACCAGTTTATCTTGTATATTATTTAATTAACTTTATTTTTATATTATTATGTTATACGAAATAAAGAATAGAAAGAAGAAACAAGGGAAGACAAAACTGTTGCAACTGTCTGGGAGCAGACATTTTTGCAGTGGGATAAGGTACTAATTTTTAAACCAATAAATATTCATAATTTAATTTCTTAATTGTGTTTGTATTAGAATACGAAAACACATAAATCCTCTACTTGAACACTATAAATCTCTCTCGTCTGGAAAGGCACGAACAGCGTCAGCGGCTAGCGCACTGTGACTTTTACAAAGGCATTTCACCTTACGAAGGCAAATCTGCGACCTCGACGGGTTTTATGTGTTGTGCTGCTAAATATTTCAACATTGTCGTCTTCGTTTGTACTGCTGAGAAGAGAGGACTTATACGTGCTAGCAACATACTGTTCTTGTTAAAAAGCGCGGCTTTATTTAAAAGAAAAGTTACTGCCATATCAGAAATGGGAGGATAGCAGGTGAATGCAACTAATCCTGAGGCCTCTGCCCTCGTGATGGTCTGCGATGCCATCCCCGCTGATTGTGGCAAGCGTGTAAATGAATGCACAGTAATACACTGGAGACATCCTCCGACCCAGTTGGTTTGTTACCTTTCCTAGTTGGGCGCTCATGAACCATTTTCCTCCAATACATTCTCTTGCTCACACATATTGATTTCCAGGTGTTTTGGCCGTGTTTAAAATATTCAGTGGCCTGCCTAGTAACAGGAATTTTCATCCACCGAACGTTTGCGGGACTAGATTGGAAGGCAACTTCGTCTGTTTACGTGATATGGCACATAACAACAACTATGAGCGAATATACCTCAGGATAACCGCAGAATTAGTTTTATTCCATGTTCTCTTGCATCGACGCATGTATCCAGGCACAGAGTGGTCCAGAAGAGGTACTATATATCCTCTTCCCCAGTGACTGGAAAATTCTCCTGATTCAATGATTCTTAAATAACAATTTATTTCGCTGAACCATAGTAATAATAATAATAATTTTTTATTCCAGCATTTTCTTCAGGTGAACATATTTTTTGTTAATTAGTACAAAACAAAAATTCCACAGAAATGAACCTATCCCCTTACAGCGGGATCCAAAAATTGAACACCTCAATTAAGGAAGTATCACATACATTTTACAGTAAGATAAACACTATGAAACTTTCTCGGAATAATTAAATCTTTTACTAAACTCGTTCCACATCGCCAGTGCCCTANAATTAGTACAAAACAAAAATTCCACAGAAATGAACCTATCCCCTTACAGCGGGATCCAAAAATTGAACACCTCAATTAAGGAAGTATCACATACATTTTACAGTAAGATAAACACTATGAAACTTTCTCGGAATAATTAAATCTTTTACTAAACTCGTTCCACATCGCCAGTGCCCTATATATATATATATATATATATATATATATATATATATATATATATATATATCACAGCCTACAGTCTCTGCGTGGGACTAAACCAAGCGTTCTATCGTTGAGCAACGCTCACTGGCCACTTGTCACATTCTGAGACAGTTCTCGCAATCGTCCAAAAATTGTAGCACCTTCACACTCAGTGGCTGAGATATCGTCCCTAGTATCGTACACTTGATTACTGGTCTACATAGTTAATCTTTGTTCTCACTGGCTGTTAGAAGCCTAGCCGAATGCCAATTGACGAGGCTTTTGATGTCAGTGTCAGCTCTAACCAGTTATTCTCTTGGAACTGATTAGAGAATTATGTTTGTCCATGAGACTGGGGAGTGAGTTAATTTTAATGGCTTATGTAGTTAGAGCTTGGGATACATGTGGCAGTGCTTTGTTAACATGAGTAGTCTGTGACAATATGCCCTGGTTTCAGCTTTCTTTCAACCATGCGTAGGAGTTTTGACGTCGGACAGGTCCTAAACAACCATTGTCAGGCCCTTTATGTTAGTCCTTCATGTGCTTTCCATGTCAGTTACTAAGTAGTTCGGGAGCGAGTTGTAATATTTTATCATATATAGTATCACTCTAAACTATTAGGACATTTTAACCGATTTTTAGTGGTCATATAATACATTAAAAGTGGTTGGTAAAAATTTAACTGAAGTCCTCAGGTAGAAGGAGTAAAGAATAATTTTTCATCGCGTTATACAAATAATAACTATCGCTAGGCACTTTGTGGGTCTTACGTTTTCTTTTTGGCTACTGCTGCTACTTGTTTGCCACTGATGTTACTCGCAAAACAGAACTATTTATTTCATTCTATCATCGCTGTTGTCTGGCGTACCTATGTCGCTGCTGCTTGCTCCAAATGAGCTCCAAGAGGATAAGCAAACTACATACTGAGTTAAAATCTTTTATAATTAATTTAATCTGAATTATAAAATTTTACACACAGGTTCCAAATTGTAGTCTTGGGTAAACGACATATGTTCCAAGACAACACCCCTATTCACACTGCGCGGTGTAACTAGGCATGGTTGAATGATAATGAATATGAAATAGAACATTTTTATGCCCTTAGATTTTAACATTATTAAATATTTTGTGGTGATTTTGAGGAGAAATTGTTTGTTACGAATCCACTTTCAGCAATGTGTTGTCAACTAGACACCGATTTAAGTGGGGAATGGTGGTGTATTCTGGCAAACGTCGTGCAGGACTTGTGTTTATCAATCTCACGTTGGACAGAGGCTATTTCAGGCAAAGAGTGTGCTAAACCCCTACTAATAATGATTTTCTGTCGTAACTCATATGTTCATATTTTTGGCCACCTCCTTTCCATACTTTACTTATTGCAGAAAATTTTGCGTGCAAGCGTGTACTTCTGAAAATATTTTTGGTTTTTATAACAACTTTACAATTATTTTGTCTGCCAAATAATATATAATAACAATTTTTACCAATTTTTAAATTGCAAATTAAGATAGCTTGTTTAAATATAGCGAAATAATATATTCATTCAGTAATAACTCAAAAAGTAAATGAATTAACCAGGTTTCAAGCCAACATCCTAGGGATTAGGACTCGAAAGTTAGTGTTCTTTGATGTAGTTATACATATAGTTATAACAGTAAGCGGAAATATTGTGCAAGTGCTTCTGGAGTTTTATATATATATATATACATATAACTATATATATATAAATGCGAACGGAGCAACGGATCGACGTGATTTTTTTTGCACAGAAATAATCGGAGGACCGGGAAGTGACATAGGATACTTTTTGTCCCGAGAAAATATCTTATTTAAATTTCTTAGTAAAATTCTTATTGGAAAATGAAAAAGTACACAAACGGAATAACAATGTAACGTCAACAACGCAACGTCAACAATGTAACGTCGCAAACAAGCAACAGATAGACGTAATTTCTTGTACAGAAATAGTTGGAGGGCTGAAAGGTGATATTGGTCACTTTTTATAGAAAGAAAATATCTCAAAACATTTAAAAACAATAATAATAGTGAATCTGGTCGGAAAAAAGTTTGCCGCCAGCGCGCTCTCTTGCAATACGCTGTCTAAACCGTTAAAGATGGAACAATATAATGTAGTAAAGAATTGTGTAGAATAAAAAGACCTAAAAAAAAAAACCTCCACTGTAGCATATATCTATCTATAACAGAGAAATACTAATAAGTGTTTTTACCAGAGATAAAACTTTTCCCTCCTTCATTACCAAATTTACTGGATGCATGTGTCTATTCACCTGGAACGATTTCGGGAAACCATGAAAAGCCAAAATGAGAATGGCCGGACTGGGATTCGAACCCCGGTCCTTCCGAACGCGAATGTATTGACTTGCCCCTGCGCTACTTCGCTAAGGTCGTGCCATGAGAGATCGGCGGCTGCCCTTCTGTACTGCAGTAAAAGTTGACATGACTACTTTTTATCCCAAAAAAAATATATCATTCCCTCAAAAAAAAATTTTTTTGTGAAATTAACGCTTGGGGTACAATGCTGCGTCAATCGATATATCGATACTTATAGATATGTCGATACTTATAGATATCGATATGGAAAATAACTTATCGAATGAAATGTAATTGAAAAATATATCGGTCCTTGCTATAAGCCTATTAAATAAATGCGAAAGTGTGTTCGTTTGTTTGTTTGTCCTTCCACGTCACAACAGAGCAAACGGATCGACGTCAATTTATGCACAGAGATAGTTGGAGGGCCGGGAAGTGACATAGGCTACTTTTTACCTCGAGAAAGTATCTCATTCCCTTGGGGAAATTCTTATTGGAAAATGAAAAAGTACACAAACGCAATAACAATGAAACGTCGCAACCTATCAACAGAAGGACGTAATTTCTTGAACAGAAATAGTTGGACGTCTGAAAGTCGATATAAGCTACTATTTATCGCTAGAAAATATCTCAAAAATTTACTTTCACGAGTCGGTTTACTGTACGCGGATGTGGAGAGCAATCGTGGCGACGGGTGGAAGCGTCGACGATGGCGGAAGGGCG
>NQII01000580.1:153777-166547 GCA_002778355.1 Clitarchus hookeri | reverse complement strand
GGGAACTCCTCGCCCCTAGCTCACTCTCGTCAGCTATTTCTTCGTGCGTTTCCACATTGTCCTGTGGTTAGCCATTAAGGGAAAGGGGGGTGGGTGTTCTTGGCACC
The DNA here is from genome assembly GCA_002778355.1 of Clitarchus hookeri. Lineage (NCBI taxonomy): Eukaryota > Metazoa > Arthropoda > Insecta > Phasmatodea > Phasmatidae > Clitarchus > Clitarchus hookeri. Next base: position 166,440 of record NQII01000580.1, on the reverse strand, counting down.
AATATCCAGCTCGTCAGCTATTTATTCGTGGTGCGTTTCCCTAACTTTAGGCGAACTGCGTTTCGATATCTCGTGAAACCTTCGCGCTCAAAAAATCTCATGGACCTGCTAGAGGCCTAGGGGGGTGAGTGAAGGGGGAGTGGACGACTCCTCCGCGACACGTGTTATAGTCGTCACGTGCATCCTTCTCGAGTTGACCTTCCCCTGCGGTGACACGTATCTCTACCCTGGTTATGCGGGTAGGGGGGTGGTTGTGGGCCAGCGTCTCTCTACTATCCCTAAACCGTCACATGAAAAATGTATATAGTCAATATTCGTTTACGTAAATCACGTTTGGCAACCGTATGTATTAAATTAGTTACTTTGAGTTTATTTTGAAGATATTTTTAATTTTTCTTAAGTATTTACAGTTAAAACCGTTTTATTACCAGAAATATAATGTTTCTGTTATGAATTTGAATGCTCATTCACCTTATAGTAAAAATATGGTTAACTATATATTACTTTGCAGCTTGTATTTATCACAAAAGGGCAAAGTTCTTACAATGAGAAATGAGAAATAATGTGCATTACATTTTAAGTTTCAAATAAACAAAATTAACGACAGCCAAATACTGATAAGTAAGATATGCACACAGTGTCAAATATGCAAAATATATTCAATAATAATTAGAGTTTTACACATATGCTGTATAACTATCATTAGATATAAGGAATGGAAAAAAAACTTTATGTAATTAGAATCATATATCAAACATATCATCTGAGATCTACCAATGGTTAAAAAATTAGTGTCATAATGTATAACTGCACTAGAGCATTAGTGCATGGATATTTCTTTCTCATTACTCTCATTTTCAGCAGAGGCCTAATAGTAAAATACTGCTTTCTATTGGCAGTAAAATTTGTCTGAATTCTAATTTTTTCAAGTATGTTATTCACTTGAACTTCTGCTGCTGAAATAGTTTTCTTCCTGAATAAAAATTCAAAGTTAACATGGGAACCAAAATTCTGGTTCAGGAATATTTCTGACAGCAGTGCCAATGAGAAAATATCCAAGAGTGAAATGTTTGATAACTGGGATCATGGAGAAATAATCAAAATATAACACGCTGGTTTGTTTTTTAACCCATTTACACCAAATGTATACCTACAATTGTGTACGTAAGATCAAGGAAGGATACTTTTGGACGGTACTGTACACTGCAAGACTCAGTGTCCAATTATCATCCCTATGAATAATTGCTTTATAAACCACCCTACTATTCTAGGCTATGAATGCTGCTTATTTATATAGCATAATACAGCGCCTACAGTTCATTGGTTGCGGCAACTAAACAAGTACTGTGTTTGGGGTAAATCATAAAATTTATTATCGCAACGCCTGAAACCATATATAAAATCACATCTGAAAGGGGTTAACAACCGTCTCTTTATACCACCATTGTGCTAAGCTTTTGGAATGTAAAACGTGCGATTCCTACAAAACCTACAAGTGCAGATTTATTTACTTTTATATTGCTTGAGATCTACTGAAATAGTTTTTTGGGGAAGGAATAAACGCGACTTTATTACTTGCTTTGTGGTATAGCTATGAAGATGAGCTTTGCGATTTCCAATTTAGTTAAGGATGTGGAATTATTTCAGTTCTTTCCTGGCTGCAAAACAAATTATCTACCTTGTCACTGGATATCCTTTTACACAGAACCTCTGTTTGATACAAATATCTTCAGTGTTTTTTAGGATAGTTAAAATGGCTTGGTACTGACTTCTTGACATATTTATTGTGTAGTCAAACAAATGAAGGTCGCAATCTAACAATCTGCGTTTTGATCTTACGAGTTCCCGATTTAATGTATATGGATTCAGCATAATCTACTCGGCTGTTAAGAAATTATTGAACTGATCGAGGGTATGTGACGTTTTGTGAATCAGTTTATTGCTAATACGGAAGCAATTGGAAATATTCCGTTGAGGAGAACTCCTTTTAAGAAATTTAAACGTCAATCGCATTGGTGCACGTGAAAACTGAGAATTTGTGCAAAACAGTCATTAGTGTACATTTTTATGGCCGGTAGTTTTAGGTAATGGACTGATGTTTCTTTTTGAAACGAACCTCCTATTTCTGGGGAGGATGCTAAATGTGTAACAATTAGGGGCATTAAACAAAAATGTGTTAAGATAAAACACTTTGCTTTCGCTGGAGATTTATCATCATGGTTAAGGTCACGAATATTATTTGGGTATTCCTGAGACTGGGCTGTTATGATACAAATATTGATTGATTCTCTGAATTATTCTAATTGAAGTGGAACATTCTTCACTAATCTTGCAGTTGTACGCGAACCTACAACAAGCCACTGGACTTCGGAGCCTGGTATGTTCTTAAAACGTCTGTATATAATCTAGCTTAGTAATAATAACCTAGTAATGTTTGTCGATAGCCCTTTCTCTTTATGTGCCTTTCCCATTACAGGTTCGGTATATCTAAGCTAGAGTTCGGAGGGGCTTCAAAGCACAATGATCCATGCCACCACAAGGAAATTTCAATAAGCTGCACTGAATGAGCTCCTTGAGAAACGAAATCTGTAGGGGTTTTATTTTAAGGCCATGGAAAAGTCTCGCAGTGTGTGATTTCCCCAAAAATGAAAAAAAGAGAACAGCATTTCAACTACTTACAACACATATATCTTGGTTCATGCCTGCCTCATGGCAGGATTTGCGTGCCTTGTTCGGAAATAAATAAATCGTTCTTGCTGCCTCAGCCTGGCAAAGCACAAGACACATACACCACCAAAAAATTGAGATCCAAAGGGCCATAACATTTACTGCGTGCCTATTGAAACGGAAATAACTGTATTGAAATCATCGGAAAAGATTAAACTATACTGTCCTCTACATGTTGGATAAATTTAGACAAAGGACTTGAATTTGGTAGGTTGTACCCGAACTTTGGGTAGTTTTTCTCAAGGAATTTTCTATCACCACTCCTGCAAATCAGCTTAGTTTTCAATTCCTTCAAATTTTCCTCGTTTAAGATTGTCTCTGATAAGCCATTGAGGGTAAAATATACAATAATCATGATGAATTTGACATGCTATATTGTTTACAATTTGTTGTGACCTACATGTAATGTACTAAGTTTGCAGTCATTTATTGGTCTGGTAGACTGCTGGTTTAACAATGGTCCCGCGGCACTAAATATGTAAGTTTCATTCCCTCGCCCTTCGGAACAGTACCTGGATCGAGTCCAACTGGGAGCATATTATGGCCACTGAAGCATAGCGCACCAACACGAGGCGATAATCATCTTGTAGTTAGGCGGCATATTTTCAATAGTATCCAGTAAGGGCCGAAGCGTTACTTAACATTCACTGCAGGAATTTGAATCTATAATATATATATATATATATATATAAAAGGAAATAACTGACTGATAGACATCAACGCCCAGCCTCAACCATTCGTCCTATAATCATGGCATTTTGAGTAAATATACATGATGTAATGTACGCAGCTACTAAGGAGGAATTTTCCAATATTCAAACCGCCATGTTGTGAATTAGGGATAGAAGTTCAAAGTTTGTAGGGAGGAAAAACGCCCGGCCTCAACCAATGGTCCTAGAAACATGATATTTGGAGGAATCATTCATAATGTATTGTAGACCAAGCAGTGGTCATCAATGATATTATGCTGAAATCATTCAAAGGTGAAGAAATTTTATACAATTCAATACACTCGGTGGTGAATACAGACGAAGCAGTTCGTTTTCCAGTAGAACTTATGAACACTCTAAATCCACTAGGTATCCAATACCATAGGGTTTTACTGCGTTTGGGCACACCTTTTATTCTGCTCTGAAATTGTGTAGTCACCGAGATTCTGTAATGGCACTAGGTTAGTCAAAGCTGTACATCGCAATGTAGTCCAGGCCACTATTTTAATTGGATAGACTCAGAGAGATACAGTGTTTGTACCGCAAATTCCATTTATTCAAAATGACTTCGCTATTGAATTAAAAAAACTGCAGTTTTTCCTTAATGAGTGCTTCGCGATGACGATAAATAAGACGCAGGGGCAAACTCGCCAATCCGCAGGCGTTGACTTGAGGCAGGACTGTTTCTCTCACCGTCATTTTTATGTGGCGTGCTCGCGTTTAAGCTCATCCCTCAACCTGGTTGTTTTGGTGCCACCCTCTAAAATGTTAAAGAAGACTGCTGTTCACGCTAAAGTAAGCACTTTGGACGCCCTCTTATTTAGAATAATTGTTAATAAATATATTTTATTTTAGCCTTAGATGTTAAATTCGGAGTGCGGTGGAATTTACACATTGAATTTATTACTTACATGGCAATATTAACTTAAAAAAGGTGGTTAAAAGATAAAAATTACTTCAAGAATAAAGTATCTAAGGCCTCGTTAGTGCTTACTTTACCATGAAGAGCCAATACAAAAAAGTAGTGTAAAATACCTAAATTACATTTTGACACGGCCGTTTAAAAATAAATCCAAACTTAACAGCCCCAATTGTGTTACTTTGGCCTTGCATTTCATTCCACTTTTTATTAACAAATATGTATATTAATTACAAAGACATACCTACTATTTAAAATATATTGTAACGGAAACGTGAATTCCACGGGGATAAAGTCGCGGGCAAAAGTTAGTAAACACATATGAAGAGAACAAGAGAATCAAGTAGGGTAAATTTCAAACTTATCTGCTTATAACAACATCACTGGGTTTCGTCCTTGTATTTTTCCTATCTTTTTATTAACTAACAACCTTGACACAACTGTAAAAGTAATTGAAATGTTCACATGTTTGAAATCTAGCAAATCCTTAGATGAATCTTCGTGAATTTTCCGGTTCCTAGACATTGGCTCTCTATTTGTCATACACGTTCTGCTGGACACGGAAACGCCGGAAAACCTTCTGGATTTCGGCGATTTTATTTACTCAAAGTCAAAACCAGTTATACATAAGGAATCCAGATTATCTCTAAAATAGTCGCAAGTAGGCTTGTATTCTGTATACCACTTGCATAATTGCTTTATTTGGTTATTTAAAAGAAGACAGTGAACTATTAGCGTACATTCCGAAGGAAAGAAAGGCTCACGAGATTACTTTCCTGTCTGTGTTTGTACACTCGAGAGCAAACAAAACTGGCACATACGTGCGTATGCATATAACAGAGGTAAGGAACCAATCAGAGTAATGCCATTTTGTAATATAACATCACATGAGAAATTAAAATTTGTATGTCATATCTCCGGAGTAAATGTTCTAATAAATGTCCTTTTTGTCATCTACTATATAAAAATAAGTCGGGTTTTCCTTCCTGACGCTATAACTCCAGAACGCACGAACCGATTTCCACGGTTTTGCATTCGTTGGAAAGGTCTCGGGCTCCGTGAGGTTTATTGCAAAGAAAATTCAGGAAAAATTTTAACAGAAAAGCGGGAAAATCTTTTTTTACATACAGCGCCATCTCTGATACATAGCATGTACTACAAATCAAGTAGATGGCGCCGGTGAGTGATACATTGTTTGACAGCTACTCATTGTTCTCTGCTCAGTGATGTGACAAACTTTCATGTGACAAACAATTGTGAAAAAAAAGTAAAAAAAATAAGTTATTCGTTTCCTAACATTTCAATTGGAAACCATCAAATCAATCACGTGTATTGTGCAAATTTTTATTCAATTTCAACAGCAGGCATTTGTCTTTAAGGTGGTAAGTTGAACTGTGTAAATTATGTGGATCGTGCATTTGAGGTTAAATTCACCACTCTGTCCATAGTCCAAAATGCCTAGAGGACGACGTGCGAACATCGGCCGCCGCACGAGACATGCAAGCCAGCAACAAGTGTATTCACAGAACTTAAGCGAAGAAAGACAAAATATAATAAGAGAAAATGCCCGATTGAGACAACGCGTGAGCACACGAAGATCATTGGCATCATACAATCGCTTGGCATTCCAATATGATCCCACTGCGAACTACAGTGATGATGAAAATTTAGATATTGGACCAATGACGACTATATGCCGATATTGCAATGCGTTAAAGTTCAAAAGAGAAACGGCTGGATTGTGCTGCGCAAGTGGAAAAGTCAAACTGGATCCATTACTTACACCACCACAGCCACTGAAACCATTGTTCGATGGAAGTGATCCCGATTCCAGCCATTTTCTTCAACACATCCTTGAATACAATAACTGCTTTCGCATGACTTCCTTTGGAGCTAATATCATTCGAGAAGGCGGCTTCATGCCGACTTGCAAGGTAAAAGATACAACACACATAACCAATCACTCCTATGTTACACCTATGTTACAACTTACAACTTACTATGTTTGTTTGCAATTACAGATACAAGGACAAATATATCATTTGCATGGTTCAATGGTGCCAACACCAGATGAACCGCATCAATTTCTGCAAATATATTTCATTTCGTCGATGGTGGATCAGCTGAATGTGCGGTGCAATATACAGGGAACACAACAGTTAAAGAGACGAATTATTGAACAGTTGCAAGCATTTTTTCACGCTAATAATGCTGTGGTTAATATGTTCAAAACAGCATTGGAACGAATGCCATCGGATACGCACAAATTTGTCATAAGAGCGGATTGTACCCCAACAGGTGAACATGTGCGAAGATTCAATGCACCCACCGTTAATGATGTTGCTGCAATTATTGTTGGCGATCCAACTAAATCGCGAGACATTGTCGTTCAGCGAAGAAGCAATATCATGCATCGTGTAAACGAGACACATCGTTTGTACGATGCGTTACAATATCCAATCATTTATTGGCAAGGGCAAGACGGATACGACATCACGTCGAAGATGGTCGATCCAATTACAGGTACAATATTCACACACTAATTATTGCTATTATTATTGCTATTATTGCTATTATTGGTTTCCATTAACAATTCATTTAATTTTGCATTTTCAGGCGTATCAACGAATAAAAATCTAAGCGCAATGAATTACTATGCGTATCGTATGATGATTCGTACACATGAGGAGAATGTCATTCTGAAGTGCCGTCGGCTATTCCAGCAATTCGCTGTCGACATGTATGTCAAAGTCGAGACCGAACGTTTAGCGTTCATCCGATTCAATCAGGCAAAGCTACGATCTGAGGACTATATACACTTGCGTGATGCTATTCATTCAGATGGTGATGTTCAGAATATTGGACGTCTGACGATTTTCCTTTTCAAATATAAAAAAAATGTTTCTTCATGTTTTAATCACCAAACAAAATGTTGCATAAAACGAAGCCATCTGGTGGCGAAACGGAGTTCGCCGGGTTTGCTAGTCCGTTTATAAAGATCGTCCCATGAAAAAAAATTAGTTTTTATGTTATGTCTCGAGGACTAATCAACCAATACCTACCAATTTTTACATGCCAGCATTACTACAGTAGGATATACATATGCTAACATGTTTTAGGCGCGGCAGGATTTTTTAGTGTGTTAATATAAATAATAAATTTAGTGTGTTGTATCAATTAAACAATACAACATTTTTAACAAAATTTAATTAGGTGCATAAATTATACATACAGAGATTCACTTTTACTGGCCTTTTTGCCAAATAGTACTAGGCAAGAATATTGAACATTTTGCCATATTTCCGGTACAGTTCAACTAATTTCCATCACATCTTGCAAATCATTAATGCTACATGATGTAAGTGGGTTCAGACATTGATTTTGAAACTGGCGGCTCTATATGTCGGTATATATAATATATGTATTTATTAATTAGTTTGTAACTTCTATTAAATAATTCAACTGTATACAATCAAACGTTTTGTGTTGATAATATCGATTAGAAGCATACATTTATAACATTTATTTGCCAGTTCTGTAAGATGGCACCAAGTAAGAAAATTAAATTTGGGCTATGTCTCAGGCACCAATCAACCGATTCCAACCCAATTATTTACACAATTATCGCCACGGTTGGCCATGTAAACCAGGGGCGGATCCAGATTTGATGTTCAGGGCACCATTTATTATAAAAATAAAACATATTTAAAAAATTACTATTCTACGTGTTTCAATATTTTAATTGATTTATGATTCACGTGGCAAAATAATCCAGATGCAATACAGATTTAAGGCGCCGAGCTTTCTCCTAAACAAATCTATCTATGACATTGTCAGGGTAAATTTTCAAGTCTCTATGTACATCAGACAAAGACCATATTGTTTTACGAGCTACAATATTTTCATTGATTTATGATACACGAGGCAAAATAATTAAGTTACATAACAAATTCAAGGGGTAAATTTTCAAGTATCTATGTACATCAGACAAAGACCATACTATTCTACGTGTTACAATATTATAATTGTTTTATGATACACGTGGCAAAATAATACAGTTGCATTACAAATTCAAGACTCCGAACATTATCTTTAGTATATCTATGTATAACTTTTTCAGGGTAAATTTCCAAGTCCCTATGTACATGTAACAGGCAAAGACCATTCTACCGCTCCTCAGTCATTGTTGATCTGACCAAAGTTTTGACTCGTCGGAGAGTAGAAAAAGAGCGTTCGGCTGTAGCAACACTGACTGGAATAGTACACAGAATTTGCAGTAGTACACGAACTGTAGGGAATATGCCAGGGTCACAGTGATCCAATACTTAAAACACTATCTCTGGAATTTCTTTGGTGTGTTGGTATCTTCTCAATTTGACTTCCCATAGTTTAAATTCCCCAAGAAGATAAATCTCAGACACTGTTGATGTAGAGTCTTGTTGCAAAAGAAATGGTATTTTTTGCAAGTGACTTATTTCTTGCTCTATGGGTTCGTTTGATGTTTTTTTGCTTTATAGTACTACTTGGCATCAGAAGTCACGTTTAAAGACTAGAAATGCTTCTGAAAATCTAGCTGAAATATCGGACACCACCAGTCTAACATTGATGTGTTAATTGACCTCCGATAATATTCTTCACAAGTTAATGATGGATGATTTTCTCTGCATGTCTGCGTTTTGACTTTTCGAGGCTTAAGAGTAGTACAACAAAGCTGAGAGGCTAAAGTTTCACATTCCACATAAATTTTCCTGAAATCATATACATGCTTTTCACAATTATTTTTGAGAGTATTAATAGTATCATGCAATGGTGTAAGAAGCATAGTGAATATAAAGATATTTTGTTTGGAATAAACGGCTTAGTGAGAGTGTATATTTAAACTCTCCAATCAGAGATAAGAGAGATATAATGCAAACACTGCTACATAGATAATGCACAAACACTGATGCTTTTGATGAAGCCTAAGCATCTTTTCACTTAGATATCTTATCAAGAACACTGATAACTATAGGAAGATAATCGCGAAAACGAATGATGGAATCTTGACGTTCAACCCACCTGGTTTCACATAAAGACTTGAAGAATTTTTCAGTTTCTCAAGTTGTCTGAAGAAACAAAGATCTTTTTGGAGACTTTTTAAAGATGGCAATCACTGATTTAATAAGCGCCACGGAATTTCGGACACTTGGCACGTTTGAGGAACAGATATAATGCATGATGATTGCAAGGAGTCCTAACAGAATGAGGTGCAAATTTCATAATTTCACAAACCCTACCAACTAACTGCCTCAGAAGCCATTGTATAAACACCATCAGTTCCACTGCCAACACAGTATGCCATGTCCAGGTAGAGTGTTTCAGTAAGATTATTAACAACATTTCCCAGAGCTAAATCAGTTTATATAGGCTCTACTTTATCTTCCTTTTCATTACAGTCAGCGTCAGAATTGTCAGAAACACAATGCATGTCACAATCGGAAATTTTATTAAATACATCACTTTAGAGTATAAAATCTTCACGAAAAACACGTTCATCGAGGTATCTCAAACAGAGGGAAAGCTGTTCCATGTGGGAATTTTCTGAGGTTTCAAGAAATATAATGCTAAAACATTTAGCCATGCGAACTTTATCCAAGATTTCAGATTTAATCTCTTCAACTCATGTTTCTATTATAATATTTTGGGTAGTTTTGCTAATATAGGTAGCTCTTGAAGAAGATTATTTTAGCTGCTCCTCAAGATTTTTGTCCACAGCTTCAATGCAAAATCTTAAAGTTTCTCTGAAATTTCCCTCATTAACTAAGCTTGGTTGATCACTGTCGTTCTACAACAATCCTCCATCTTCACGGTGGCCTCTTAGTGGTATATTTTATCGGCCCAAGAATATGATCATATTTTCAATCAGCGTTAACCTCTCGCGGTTTTCTTCCACTTGCATCAAACGTTGAGAGTTTAGCCTATTGATTACTTCAGCCTCTGGTTTGTGGTAAGATTTAAACAATTCCTTACCCGCATCAATATTAGCCTTGTGGTAATGATATATCTCACGTGTTTCAAAATAGCCATCCTTGCCATAAATTTTTGTGGAGGGTGTTAAATAAAAACTTTGTCAAAAACTTCTGCAATGAAATATCTTGATTGTGGACTGCCTTACCACTGACAGTAAACAACGAGCAGTATTTGTAATACAACCCTTTATGCAAATCTGATAAAACCACGCAGTGGCGACTATCAGTGGGGCTTTTATTTAGAAATCGTTTCATGGACTTCCCACCTTTCATATGTACGGAAAGTGGGTATATGTAACCTACTGGTGGTGGCCAAGATTTTTCCAATAACTGGCATTTTGTGTAATCATCTACTTGTTTACAATGTACGTTTCTATATAATATTCATGCAGTAGTGTAATAGGTACCGTACCTGCTCAGCCACCAGGACCAGAGGATGTTGATGATTTTCCATCCCCCAATGAAGCTACTGCAGGTTCAGGATTAGATGAATTAATTTCCTTCAATTCCAGTTCGGCCCCAGAAATTGAGTTTTTGCTCTGACGATGTTCACTTCACTTCAATTATCAGGATGTTGTGAAAACTTGTTCACCTTTTTCTGTGTTTTGAAGAATGTGTCAATCGTTTTGGAATTGGGACACTTCCGGCTGTCTTAATCTCACAAAAAAAAGTATTTAATGATTTTTACGCACACCAGCACACATATATACTGTGTGTATATGTAGTAAAGGAATGTTCCTTATATATATATATGTAGTAAAGGAATGTTCCTTATATATATATTTAGTAAAGGAATGTTCCTGTTTGAGGTACTGGCATATGGCATGTCAGATCCTGATTCGTCCGCCATCTTGATTGAAATCACAGGCGTGGCAGGCACCTTGTTCATCTCTCCCCTCGCCACACCCAACCCAAGGCCGGGAATTCCAGCAACCTGTAACCCTAGAAATGATTTTAATAAAAATTATTAAAAAAAAATTTCCCTAGTAAATATGTGATTTTCATAGAAAAAACGACCGTTTACGTATAAACTCGCTCTACTAAACTTTATTTTCTCCCCTCAGAGTGGCGAACGTCCGACACACCATTGAGTATATTCAATTACGAAGGTAAATATTTAATTTACCATACGCGGAAAGATTTATGACAGTAAATAAACATTGAATTATTCCGATTAAAATAATTTTTTAGAGAAATAAAATATACAGTATGCCAGAATTGTCCCCACCCCCTACCCAACTAATATTCTGTAACCAAAAAAATTTGTAAAAATTTCCACAAACCACCACTCATCCCCTAACCACACACCAACACCATCCACCCTCACCACCACTCACTAACCTCACCACCCTCACTCCCTTACCACTCACCAATATCCAGAATCACCTCCTTCACCCCCATTTTGGCCATTTCCACTCNCTCACCCCCTCCCATTCCCACACCCACCTTACCGACCTCACTCTCCTTGGTCAAAAATTCTAAATATTGAGGATCATGAAATGCCATAAAACCACTCACCCTACCATCCCGTCATAAAAACGATCATAGCACATTTCCTTATACCAATATTTAATTTTGTTTGTTTATTATGAACACTACATATTTATTTTCATTTTCATATAACCAATGTATTATTGGTTTAATGAAAACACTTAATCTCGATAACCCCAAGAACTATTCCGAATAGAATATTTTGTTTATAAAAATTTATAGTAAGTTTATTATTGTTGGCATTTTAAGAACCTTTAAAGGTAAGTGATGTATCATAGAACTCGTCCTTCTTTTCAGTTGGGTCTGTATCTTAAATAATAGTATGCCCACATTGTCGTAAGGCAGGTTGTAAGGAAGGGAATATCTATAGGCATATGCTATTATACACTGAAGAGAAAAAAAAAAAAAAAAAAAAAAAAAAAAAAAAAAACAGGTATAGGCGTTTGTATGCAACTAACAGAGGCATGGAACCAATCAGAGTAACGCGATGCGGTCGGCAGCTAGATCGGTTACTGCTGCAACAATGGCAGGTTATCAAGATTTAAGTGAGTTTGAACGCGATGTTATAGTCGGTGCACGAGAGATGGAACATAGCATCTCCGAGGTAGCGATAACATTTGGATGTTCGCGTACGACCATTTCACGAGTGTACCGTGAATATTGGGAATCCGGTAAAACATCAAATCTTCGACATCGCTGCGGCCGGAAAAAGATCGTGAAAGAACGGGACAAACGACGACTGACGAGAATCATTAAACGTGACAGACGTGCAACCCTTTCTCAAATTGGCGCAGATTGGATTTATGGA